>APFE031312268.1:61462-126998 GCA_000404065.3 Pinus taeda | reverse complement strand
CAATGGGTTGTTCCATATAGATTTCTTCATGCAAGTCCCCATGCAAGAAGGCAGATTTAACATCCATCTGATGGACTTCCCATTTAAAGAGGCAGCAAGGGAAAGAACAAGGCGGATAGAGTTCATTTTGGCAACAGGGGAGAAGGTTTCAGTGTAGTCAATGCCTTCAACCTGTGAAAAGCCCTTAGCAACAAGACGAGCTTTATGTTTATCAACTTTCCCAGCTGGTCCATACTTGGTTCTGTAAACCCATTTACATCTAACAAGTTTGCGTCCCTTTGGTAGAGGAACAAGATCCCATGTATCATTTGCCAACAAGGAATGATATTCTTCATTCATAGCTGCTTCCCAATGTGGATGGCCTGAAGCTTCTGCAAAAGTGTCAGGATCATGATTTACTGGAGCTTGAGCCAGTAAAGAAGAGGCTCTTTCAAACTGAGAACGTGTACGTCGCTGATCTGTAGGATCACGGGCAAGATCACCTGCTGCATCCCGAGTAGCACGGACCCATCTTGGAAGTTGAGAATCCTGAGAAGGTGGGGGAGGATTGTCATCCTCACTTTCATCATCTGAAGAAGAAATGTTTTCAAAGTAGAAGAGATAGGAAGAGGTGGCACATCCGCCGGACTAGGCTCGCAGGCCGATTTATTTTCATCAAATTTTACATCTCTTCTAATGATAACATTTTTGGACTTAAATGGAATAAGTCTATAACCTTTTACATCTTCAGAATATCCAACAAAAGTACATTTCTCACTCTTAGGTTCTAAAGCTTTATGCTTTTCATCTGGAATATGGGCCCATGCTTCACTTCCAAAAACACGAAAGTGACTTACATCTGGTTTAATGGAACTCCAAGCTTCTTCTGGAGTGATATTCTTTAGAACCTTAGTAGGAGTGCGATTTATTATATAATTTGCACAATTAATTGCTTCGGCCCAAAAACTAAGACTGAGTCCTTTAGATTGCAGCATACAATTAGCCATTTCCTTTAAGGTGCGATTTTTCCTTTCAGCTACACCATTTTGTTGTGGAGTGTATGGAACAGTATGTTGCATTTGAATTCCATTTTCGGTGCAAAAGTTGATGAATGTGTTTTTAACATATTCTCCACCATTATCAGTTCTTAGCTTAAGAATTTGATGTCCGGATTGTTTTTCAACAAAGGCTTTGAAGGCCAAAAATGTGTTAAATACTTCGCTCTTTAGTTTTAAGAATTATACCCAAGTGCGTCTGGAGAAATCATCAATGAAAGTTAAGAAATACTTGCAGCCAGAGAATGAAGCAACAGGAAGTGGACCACATAAATCACTGTGCACAAGCTGTAAAGGGGCTGCGGCGTGCCAAGAGGCACGTTTTTCAAAACTGTCCTGATGATGTTTTCCGAGTACACATCCGGAACAAACACCATCTCTGCAAGATACCATAGGAAGACTTGTCACCATATTTTCTTTACATAGATGCTGAAGGGAGCGATAGTTTAAGTGACCAAATCGCTCATGCCAAAGTTTGCTCACTTCATCATTATGAGCAACAAATACTGAGGGAAGATTTGATGACCCAAAGTTGTGAAACTTATACAACCTTGTGGAATCATCAGCAATACCAGTAGCTAGAATCTGTTTAGGATCTCTTAGATCCTTGATTACAACATCATGAGGTGAAAATTCAACAATTTTACCTTCACCTGAATGAGTTATCTGATATACAGATAGAAGGTTGCTGGATAAGGTTGGAACACATAATACATCATTAAACTGACCATTGTCTAGATGAACAGTTCCAGTCCCTAAAACATTAAGAGATCTATCATCACCAACATATATATTTTTGGTGTTTCAATCATGTAAAGAAGAAAACATGGCTTTGTTTTTGGCCATGTGATAAGAGGCTCCAGAATCAATGAGCCACTCATGAGAATGAGAAGAAGAAGATACATTTAATGCATAACCAGACTGAGATGATTGACAACGACATGCAGAAAGTGCCATTCCTGAAGATGAAGTTGAAGTTGAAGTAGAAGAATGCTCCACATGGATGTTATGTTTCTTCATTGCGGCTTCCAAGGCTTCCATCTTCTTAAAGCATTTAGATTCTAAGTGGCCATCTCGATTACAAAAGTTACAATGTCTATCAGTCTTCTTCCATTTGTTTTTATTGGTCTTATCATTTTGCTGAAATGATCTTTCATTTTGAGGCTGAGTTTGCTTAGGACCCTTGTTTGGTTTAGGACCATTCTTTTTAGGATATGACTTCTTAGGATTCTTTAAATTTGGTTGCTGCTGGGCGGCTAACGCTTTCTTGGAAGAGTTTCCAAGATTAAGAAGACCAAGGTTTAAGAGTTTTTCTTGTTCTCTTATTAAAGAATCACAAAAAGAGTCAAAGGAAGGGGCCTTGTAGTCTTTTCCTTGACAAATGAAAGCTTCCCTTGTAGAATGGAAGGTGGAAACAAATACAGAGTAGGCTGGCCCCAACTTAGTAAGGATGGAATAAATAAGGTTACTATCTTCTTTCTTAACCTTAACACCTTCCAAGAGATATCTAAGGGTCTTGAATTTGGACAAGAAATCTTCAATGCAAGAAAACTTATTAGGATCCAATGTAAGCAACTCATTTTCAAGTTGATGGGCTCTAATTTCATTTTCAATCCCAAAAACTTTAGTGATTTGTTCCAATGCTTCATGAGGAGTATCAAGTTCTGCAATATGGAATCTAAGATCAGGAGAAATAGACATCCCTATCAAACCACGTGCTTGATCTTGTCTATTTTCCCATTTTGCAACCTTGTCTTCATCTTTTGGTTTCTTCTCTTGCCCCGTGGCTATTCTGTAGAGACCTTTACTTCTAAGTAAATCTTCCATGTAGGATACCCATTGGAAGTAGTTAGTGCTGTCAAGAATGACTTGGCATTGAATTTCCATTTAAAAAAAAAAACAGAAGCTGAAGATGCTGAAAGTAAGTGTTCCAATGGATAGATCTCGAAAAATTAGGCTGTTTTAAAAAAAACGGCTCTGAAAAAGGCTTCCGGATGAAGAAGTTATGGCTTTTTGAAAAAAAATTGTTGAAGTTGCCGGCAAAGTGCGCGAATGTGCGGGAATGAAAAAACGCCCCCACAAAATGGAGATTTGAACCCAAGACCTCTACTCTCTTCAAATAGCTTTGAACCAATTGATCTATACAAAAAATTTGAGAGAGAGAGAGAGAGAGAGAGAGGGGAGGGGCGGGGGGCTTTGGGTTGCGTGCTTGCCTTAAAAACCCTCTTTTTCCCTACAAAACACAAAACACAAAACCCAACACGGACATGCAAAGAAAATGAACCTTATGGGTTGAAGTTAGCTTTACCCAAAAAACTAAATATTTAAAAAAATTTGAACCTCGTGGCTCAAATTTAGCTTTAGCCGGAAACTAAATATTTTTCTCAATGTTTCTGATTTTCCAAGATCACACTAAGCTGCAGGGAAAAGAGCATACGCATGAGAAAAAAAATCTTTCCTTTCTGTTTCTGATTTGCCCAGATCGCACAGAGTCGCAGGCCAAAGAGCATACGCAGAAATGAAAGGTATAGATCCGGTTAAAAAAAAACTAAATAAACCGAAACCGAAATAAGCAGAGAGAAAATAACAGTAAACTGCAATAAAGACTGTATACCTCCAGATCTTAAAAATGACGCAGATAGGGCTACCGGAAACCTTTTCGCGTGAAACGAAAGGGGTTCCTCACTGGAACAGATGCTCCAAACACAACAGAGCAGTCCTCTTGGCCCGAAAGCAGTCAGAAACAGTAGACTAGGAAACGACAGCCGCATGCAGTTCTACCGGCTTCAGATTTGGATCACCAACGGACGCGGCCCTCAAATAGCTCTGATACCATGTTAGGAATTTACAGGGTAAGTTCCTCAGACAGAACACCAAAAGGACACCGCTCACAAACAGATCACAGATCAATACACCAGTATTTTGACGTGGTTAAAACCCTCAGAGAGGGAAACAGTCCACGGCCTGCGCCAACGTGGCTACTACAGGCAATTTATTAATAAAGAATGAAAATTTACATAAGCTTCTCTCATGCACGGTTAACCTACAAATGACCCTCCATGCGCTTTAAATAGAATTCATGGACCAATCGGGTGTCAAGCCACGGATCAAGTGTCGGTAATACCGAGGAGAGAATGAACCGTCGGATCACTACATATCGTGACCGTCGGATTGTAAGTTACAAAATGTACAACGGTAAAGAAACACACTTTACCTAACTCTATACCTAACTCTATACTAGACCAAGTTGAACTTAACTATTTCCTATGTGTCGGAATATCCTAACACATACCCCTATACTTTGTTTTTATTGTCCATCCTAGCTCAGCTGAAATAACTGAGCTTAACTGCAAATTTCGAGCAAAAACCCAACTCAATTTTGCTACCTAGCCCTTCTCACTATCTGTAACTGGCAGCCTGTATGCATCGCACCTCCTGTGTGTTGTAGCTGATATGCATCCCTGTTTCCCTAAAGGACAGGTGGGATGACTAAGTGATACTATTTCTCTCTTTGGAATTTTGTTTTTTCCTCCTTGTTTTCAGCTCTATTCAGTACTTTTACTGCTTATGATCAATATCTCATTGCTGAAGCCTCCTTCCTTTAAATTATTTAGCCTTCATTGATAGGATTTGTAAATGTTTTTTTATGTATTTTTCATCATTTACAGTCCTTCTTTGTCAAGAGTAGCTTAATCAAACTGTTGTTTTTTATGCAAAAGTGTCGTAATTGTCATGTTGAGTCAAAAAAGAAGAGTCTTGTAAAGTCTTCCTCCTCTAGATAGTTGATTGTATTTTTGTCATTTTACTTGATTTCAATTGTTAATATTTGAAGTGTCGAAAAAAATATTCTAGTCGAAATCGAAAAGTGTCGTTTTAGTCTTTGTTTCATTTTCAAAAGAAATGGTCGAAGTGTTGCTTTGAAGAAAATAATTTAGATCTTTACTTAGTTTTCCTTTTTGGCATTCTCACTTTAAGGAAATTAAAAAAAAATACATGCATGTACATTTGCATTTAGAATATTTGCAGAAAATGATTTAGGAAAAGTGCATTTCGTGTGTGCTCTTTGTTCTCAGTTGAAAGAATCATTATCTTCTTTACATAGTAGCTAGGATTTTCATTGCTAAAAGAAAATAAATGACTGTTTATCATTTCAGATTGCATATTTAGGAATTTTACATCTACATCATGCAGTGAACCTTGAAAGACAAATTTCTAAACAAGATCAACTCTAAAATAAATCTCAATGAACATAAAAACGCTTTTGGAACCTAACGCAACACATTTAGAAGTCTAGGCTAGAGATGTGCTCCGGCGTCATAAATCCTGTTAACTACCGTTTTCATTGAAGGTTGGGTGATTCCTCCTCTTTGATACGACAAGTGCTAGTATGGACTTCTGCTCCCCGTATCGTCGAGTATATATTGGGAGACCACAACAGGCTAATATCATTTATCCATAGGAAGTCATGTCTGCCGCCCTATTGATCGCAATGCACTGAACACAACATTCGTGAAGATTGACTGTTGTATGTAAAGTCCTTGGTAATTTATCTTTAATTTACCACCAAGGTGTATGTTGCAGTTTTGCGATTGGTTTGGTAATCCCTCTGTCTACATTTCCAGAGTAGTCACTTTCATTCCTTTTCGACTCCTTAAAAGAAAAGGTCCATATGAGCACTTGTCACTTCACGCTCATTAAAAATCAAAGGTGACTAGAGTCGTCTTTAGCTTTTTCTCGACTCTTAAAAATTGAAAAAGCAAAGTTGTGTCAAAGCATCATAAAATTTATTTAATATGGAATAACATCACTATTCCTTCATTGATCTTAGCTTGAGATAATGGAGTCCACTGATCAAGGGATCCCTCTTGGAGGGAATCCTAGTCCTTTCTCTTCTTGGGGAGATATTGGTGCTCTGTATATGGCTACATTGTCCCTTTCAGGAAGCACATTTGGCTTGCTGGTATGGCTTTTCTCAACCTCTATCGTTCAAAATACTGTGATTCCTCAGCAATCGAATCAGTAACCAGATGATACTGAGGTTATCCCTTCACCTTCTAGTTCTCTTGTTTCTCCCTCCCCTTCTTCCTCTTTGCTTTATGAAACTAGAGATACTAAAAACTAAGTAGCTGAGAAGAAGAAGAAAGGGAAGGAGAAGAAGAAGAAGAAGTTAGTCAAGCAAGGGGGAAACCATGCATCATCTGGTGAAAATTCACACACCGAACTTTCCAAACCTAGATCTCCATGCATAATTTGCAAAGGAATCCATTTTCATCGAGATTGTCCTTGCATTCCGGAGATCTTGAGAGAATGGTCTCCCGTTCGTACCATTTGGTGTCATCAACCTCTATCGATCATGTTGACAGCACACCATCAACTAGTGAAAATGAAGTCAATGGAAAAAAAGGAAAGGTTAGATTTCCATGTAAGTTGTGTGAAAGCATTCATGCTCTTCACCGTTGTCCTTTTCTGGATGAAGCCAAATGTGTCTTGGATAACCGTCCTGCTTCACCACAGTGACTTCCGCCTGGATACAAGAAACTCTTACCAAGTCCATTGCTAGTTGAAAATATGACTGACCTAACTCAATCGTTGGTCAAAATGCCTATCATTGAAAATAAACCTTCTGAGTCCATACCAGACCAAATTCAACAGCTCGAGATGGCAGTCAACCTAGTCTTGCCTTCAGAAGGTCCACCTTCAGATGATACAATTTCCAAAGAGAATCACAATCACACCATTCAAATTATTTTTGTTAATACAAAGTCTAGTGAACTTGGGGGAAATCTTCCCATTCCTTTACAACATGAGGAAAGTTCCCCAGTTCAGGAGGTTCATTGAGCCATTTATCTGGTACCTCCTCCAAGCAGTCTAGTCGTTTCCTTCGATTGGAATCAATTAGCAAGACCTCACCTTCCATCTAATATACCATTCTGAATCATAGTACAAGTGTACAAAATGATCATGTCTGGCACTATCATAGATGAAGGGGCTTCGGTGAGTATCCTTTCCTCAACTACTTCGAAAGCACTTGCTTCACCATTGCTTGCGCTTGTCACAAAAAAATTGTCAGGCTTTAACAAAGGAACGCGTCAACCATTATGGATCCTTCCAAAGTTTCTGATAACTTTGAAAAGGAAAATCATTCACTTGAACATGATGGTAGTCCAAGGACCACTAGATTACAATCTACTTCTTGGACTTGAATACATATATAGCATGGAATCTATTGTTTCCACACTCTTTCGAGTGATGTGTTTCCCACATGAAGGCAGAATGGTACAACTTATCAGCCAGCTTTCATTTCCCAGTTCATACATAGCTACAAGTCAAACATCATCCCTAAATGGTCTCTTTGCATCAAGAATCTCTCTTGAACCTTCATTTCATCCACCTAATTACCGTGAGTAGTCCAATGAATGTAACGAAGCTTGGGGGCATGCACCCTCAACTGCTTCACAGAAAAACCCAGCTGAAAAGATAGATTTCCTTGTAGGTTATATGATTGGTCTGAAACACCATTTCCTTGTGGGTTATGGGACCGGTCTAAAATATTTATTTCCTCATAGGTTATGTGATTGGAGGCTCACATCGTTCACCTTTGTCTATGGGCAGAGCCAAGGAAGTGCTTTTGTCTAGCCACTGATAGAAACAATCCTACCTAACCACAAGGACTTCCATATGGTAACCTGGAAACTCTCCTTTTCTTAATGTCTGGGGGCATGCAAATCTTTTTATGCAAGCAAAAGATGACCAATTTCATTTTTTAGCTTTTTAGCTTTTTAGGTCAACTTCTTAGGTTAGGTGAATGGTCTGATCCACCATTCACCTTTGTCAGCGGCATGCAGACAAAGCAAAGGAAGTGTTTTATCTAGACGAAAGACAAAACTATCCTACCTAACCTCAGTGGTTCCTTAGCTTTTAGTGTAGTTATCTCCGTAGTTTGGTCGTTTCTATCCTGTATAAAAAGGCAATGAGCATATGTTATCGTAGAGTTGAAGCTCACTAAAAAATGAACATTCTAATAATAGACATCTTTAAATTTCTAGTACGAGCAATGTTTCCACAAGGTTCAAGCTCGTTAAAAAATAAACAAGCCAATGAGCAATGTTTCTGCAAGGTTCAAGCTTATTAAAAAATAAACCTACCAATGAGAAATGTTTCTACAAGGTTCATGCTCATTAAAAAATAAACCCGCTACTGAGCACATCTTGGCACAAGGTTCAAGATCATTAAGAAATAAACCCACCTTTAGTAAATGACTTCCGTGTTTTCCATACTATCAACCTTTTGAGCCTTGGTTGTGTTCTACCATCACATCCATTCTTTTGGTTGATCATACGCTTCCACTTGATTGTTTACCCTATTGAGGAACATCTGTGATGAGTGATTTTGTTAGCCACCCTCTTCACACTGCCATGTTTTGAGAAGTTGCAAACTTACCTATAACCAATTGCTACCCGAAAGCATCACTCGTTCCTCAAAAACAAGTCTCTTTTGAGATCTTTTTAGACTCATTAAAAATGAAAAGATTGTCGAGCTACTAGCCTTTACAGCTTGTTAAAGTAAAGGGAAGTGCCATCCCTCATCTAAATTTTAATCTTTTTGGACTTGAGGGATCATCCTACAAAAATATTGAGCGCTTGTCGTTTCAGCTCACTAAAGTGATCAAAGATCCATCCCTTTCGTATCATTTTATACTTTTTCAGACTTAAGGGATTATGCTATGAAAAAGGACTACTGCAGTTTCCTTTGCATCCCTTTTGAAACTCTGTAAACATGAAAAGTACCAAGTTATCTTTGTTATTAAACTTGTCCACCCAGACAAGAATGAGTTTCACTATTGCTAGGCTCGCTAAAACATAGTGACAGGTTTTCCCAAAGGGAAAATTATAGAACAAGCATATGTTATCCTCCTCAAGCTTGGCAAAAATAAAGAGGTATTGGTCAGTAATGACTGGGGAAAAATGGAAGAAAACTTAAAGAACTTCATTGGTAGCAGGTCGCTCTTGAACATGACACTTTCACTCCATCACCATGATTGAGTCAGGTTGGGTTATTCCGTTCACCAGTCATATTACTATTGGTCCTCCACACCATCCATATCTTAGGGTTAACACTACCAATCCATCTGAGTGTCGTCTATATGTTCAAGAGAAGTCATTCAAAGAATTTACCACCTAGCTAATGCCTCATCCATTGCAATACCTTCACCCTCCATTTTTCATGACCACCCTTCCTGAACCTCGTATCGTCAGATTGTTTTCACCTCCGGAAAATCATTTGCTTTGTTTCGTGTCATAGGTGTGGGATACATCAAGGCCTCCTACGATGAGTCACTTCTTGTTGACATCAGCTCATTATCCAAGAAGTTGGCATGGAAACAACCCTTTCAGTACTTTGGAGCTTGCATGCCTCAATAGCAAGTTTCTCACTTCTGGTGACAGGTTTACATCCATGGCATTCGACCAAAAAATTTTACGTGGTGTTGGACATCGACTCATATATTCACACCGCGTGAATTGTACTATAGTACCTTCAAGGTCATTATCATTATCGTTGATTCCTCTCGCTCCTCTTAATAGCTTACATCATTGGCTGGTAATCAGGCAATGTCTTTCCATGATCGACTCCAGAACATTTTTTAACATGGATTGACATGTACATTACGCAAAGATTGAACAAGTTTGAAGACCCCATATCTAGTTTCATCCATCTAGGCTGTGATATATTCTAGAAAATAAAGACATCAAATATACACAGAAGCTACACAGATGATCATCCAAGCGAAGGGATGATGACTCTACATATAAAGAATCACCAGTCTACAACTGCAAATGGTTATCTATTCCATGTACATGAAAATGAATTTATAAAGCTGAGCATGGGAATGCCCGCCTCAGCTAGATCATGAAAATAATATGATGATGATGTATTGTATTGTATCTTATACAGGTTTCCTTCCAGTTTGAATAACTCAGATCCTCATGATAAAGCATTTCACCCGACATCAGAAGATTTACGACCTCATGCTTTAGGCGACAACTATTATAGACATATTTGGGCACTAAAACCCCAGTCATATATGTCAATAAACCAAGGGTTCTTTAACCCCTGAAAGTGTTGTTTCATACCCTAAAGGATCATGGTGAACTGATTACATCATTTCCCAAAACTTCCACTTGAAAACCACTCAGAACTGGCCAAAACTAGACCACACTAACTGCTCCATGGTGAAGTTTTGATGCATACTGGCTACTACACTGGCCAAGTGTGATGCATACTTGAAGAGCCTTCTATGGGGTGTGATGAGCGAGAATAGACAAATGACAAAGACAATTTGCTAAGTGGATACCCAGGGAATATTCTAGAAACTTCTCATATGACACTTGCCTCTTTGAATTCGCCCAGGGATGAGTAAGAGATCAAAGAAATCTCCAAGTGCAACCAAGAACTATCAGTGGAATGACACTAATCAGAAACTCAGAGCTGAATCACACCCTTACAAGACATCTATAAATGGATCCCTCATCTAAGAGATCTAGAGGCTGGAATTTTGTAATTTGTAAGGAAGTGTTGTTGGTTTCTCTTTAAGAAGAGACATTGTATTGTTGGGTGGTCTTGATTTTCATGAGGTGAAGAGGGCTTTGATGCTGGGAGGATGATGCTGGATCAGACAGTTGGGGTGTAATCCTCTCTTCTATTTCTATTATTAATAAAGTTCATAGAGTTTTCCTCCATCCAATCGTGTATTTTTGAATTCAATTGTATGGTCATTGTATTTTTGATTCCACATTGTTTATGATATTATAGATCAAGATACTTTGATGGTGTTTTTTTACTTTGTCTCTACAAGTATTCTCTAATGCGGGACGAGTAGGATAGGAGTTGCAAGCTCTATCAAGGGAGAGAGAAATCAATCAAGGAAATCAAGCGAAAGATCCAAGTTGGTCTTCTTTGCTTCTCTCTTATCTATCATACATAAAGGAAATCACAAACTTCTTTGATTGTTTATTTCTAAGATAGCTACCAATCTTAGTGGGACTAGCAGATGGAAAAGACATTAGTTTTCCCAGAAACGCCATATACTAATTTTGTTTATTCTAAAATTGGAAATGTTAAAATGGGTTGAGCAGGGGATGTAGATTCCAAAGGGTTTGAGGGAGATCAAATTACTTGGGATATTTAGTTTACCTATTGAACGAAGCAACTGGATAGTGTGGATAGTCATTGAATGTTGGATGTTGGAATTTAAATGCATTAGAATGGTGTTTTAAATGGGACAAATATTGAAAATTTATGGGTTCAAAGAAAGGGACACATCCCATGCTGGATTTTAAACTATACAAGAAAACAAAGGACAAAATAATTAATGCACAACAACTGTGTATGTAATGGAAAAAACATCTAGGAAGTCAACATGGAAATGGGATCCTCGAAAGGATGGTTATATGAATGAGAGAGAACATACAAAGAGAGGGAGAGAGAGTGTCATGCAAAAACCAATGGGGTAAGAGTTCTACGAATGAGTGTGGACATAACACAAAGAGGAACACATAGTAGCAGTGGAGGAGTTTGAGGAAGGAATTTTTGCACTATGCAAAAAATAGGAGAACGTGTAATATTTGTTAGGAACAATTGTGAAGAACTTCTCATTTGCATTGAGGAAGGAATCAGTTGGACATTATGGATGAGAGAGGTGTAAAGAATGCTTGGTTAATAAGAACCAATGACACCTACAACAATGTGGAGGATATTGGCTTCTTCCAACACTCTCAAAAGGTTATCATACCTTTGATTGAGCATAGGAGTACAAGAGGAATTATCCTTCAAGTAAGGGTAACTCTTAAGACACCTCAAGTGGCTTGAGGGTGGAGATGGTGTTATATGGAGTCACTCAATAGAATAGGGTGGAATTTTAGCCCTTGGAATCTTGGTAATGGAAGTCTTGGATTCTCCTTTTCTTGTGTATTTGATGTTTGTAATGAGTTTTCGATTCCCTTCACTCAGTGGAACCACTATGTTGCATGCTACCATGGTGGAGATGAAGTTTTAGGACTCCCTGGAGTGTGTGTGTGTGTGTGTGTGTGTGTGTGTGCGTGTGCGTGTTCTATTAGATAGATTGAGGGTGGAGGCAACAAGCCTTTAGAATTCTTGTGCATTGGTGGGTTGCTAAGTGGATAATGGGTGAAGGTAGGAGGACTTCTAGAGTCCCTAGTTTAGCTAGAAGTTGGTATTTATTCCCTAAGCTAGACCACCTCATTCCATGGAATATGGCTTGCAATTGATAGATGCAAGTAGCTTGGTCATGGATTGTCTATGGTTGGTGCTGGCTTGAGGGAGCTTGGACCCAGGTTCATAGTTAGCTGCGGTGACCAACAAAACCCTACACTACCAACACTTTCGGAAATAACCCACTTGGTGCAGGCTACAGTCTCACTAGAGGCAGTGTTGGGGAATGCTAAAATTGGGCTTCTACGTCGAGAAGGCTATATGATGTGGAGGTAAGGCGTTTCTTCAGTTTAAGACTTGGTTTGACCTTTGTGAACCCTTATCCTTGAAATCCACAAACTTAAAGAAATTTCTAGTTAAACATAGTTATGAGTTTTTCCTAAGGGTATAATCATGCATAAAATAACAGATAATAGTAGATCGAAGCCTTTCTAGAGTAACTAAGACAATAATGCAGATAAATGTTATTCAACTAAGCCTAAATACAGAAAACACATAAGTATACAGTTCAGGCATAGATTTGCTTCAAATACTCCCTTATTATTCTAGATCTTTAATGCATATACATTCAAACCCTGCGCACACAGTTGTAAGGGCCCATGCAATCAACTGTATACTTACCAGGGTCTCTGCACATAGAGTAGCAAGAGCGTTCCCCTTCAGACAAATACAAAAGAATCTTACATGTACAGACTCAAAAATAACTCATCCATGAAAGGATTGATTCATTAGGCTTGTTAAAACACATCTTTATATACTTTTTCCTATTACAAGACCATGGTATGCAAACCATAGGAGAAACTCAAAATAATACAAAAACTAAGGGGTTTTGACCTTCATAAAACCCCTTGACTCCTAGTGACCTATGCGCTACGCACTCCTCTCCTTAAAATCAGGAGTATTTTACAAAAATTAGTCGAAATTGGACCCAAGGGAACCCATCTCAACATGTCCCCAACAAAAAGATGTGACTCATCCTTGAGTCACTCCGCTCTTACCCTTTGTATATTTTCTTTTGGGCTACTAAATTAATACTTCACTAGATGAAGTGCCTTTGTGCATTGTGATGCTACCTGTCAAACTTCTTCAACTAACTTTTCTGTAGTCACTCCTTTTGTTGCTAAGATGATTCTTTGTTATGTTTGATGCATAATTTTGAGTGTGCCTTCCATAGCCTATGAGAGTTATCCTACCTATTCTTCCCACAGCTGCATCCATGTAGTTATAATTTGTATATTCTTTTGTAGCTCCTCGATTTGTGCTGGTAGTGAGGTCCCTTCTTTGAACTAGGCAAACTGTTGCATAAGTGCTAAGGTGCACGTTGTTGCCTTGATCTCATGGTACTGTAGTTTCTTATCCCAAATTTCTACTTCAATATTGTTCACTTGAGGGTCCACCTAACGTGAGGCCCATAGTTCTAGTGTTTCGTCCAACAATTGGCTACATTTCTTGACTACAGCATTGAGATTTCCCATTTATGTCCTGATGGCAGCCTTGTGTTGCTCTCTAATCTCTGGTGGCATGGTGGGTTGTAAGTTCATTTTAAGCTCAGTAATTTTAATCTGAATCTCAAAACAAACCTTATCCACCTATAGCTTCGATCTTTGGATGCATCTGCTAGCTTCTACACTTTGTCTTTGGAAGCGACCTCAGACTAAATTTGGAGCTTTGGAAGCTCACTGCATACTCTAGAAATGGTCTGCTGCACCTGCATCCTTCTCACAGTTGCCTCATCAAGATCTTGGAGAGCCTTATTCTTTTCATCACACATTTGTTGACTAGCCCTCTTGGACCTTTGTCAATACGGATTTGTATTTTTCTTTGATGTGCCCCTAGATATCTTTTGTCATGGACCTGGAAGTATCCCCAATTTCATTAATGTCCCCCTCAGTGAGGACCATGGCCTCTAAGTCGGTGGACTTATCAGATTTGTGCTTCTTACATGAACCTCCCGTAATTATCTTATGTGACCATTTTAGAATAAATGGAGAATCAATGTCCTCCAGGTCTACATAGGGGTCTTCACAACCTTGATAAGGTTCTTTTGTGTGTTGTTCATCTTCTTTCTCATGTTAGAAAATTATTTATTACGGAGCAATGGAACACATAAATATTGCTGAAATATAAACACATAAAACAAGAGAGACACAAATATACATGGTTCACTCAGTTTGGGCTACGTCCACAGAGAAACGACCAGTCCTTCCTTTCATATTATCTAGCAAACTGAAGAGATACAACCTACAATACATCCACAGTAACACCCTCTTCGTTCTCAATTTCCTCTATCTTTCTCACTTAGGATACAGATCTACATAGACGAAATACAATTCCCTCAGATATAGTGAGGGGTTGCCTTCTAGGGCAAAAACTCCTAAAATAAACATAACTTCTAATGTTAGATCTCAGCCTAATGAATGGCCTAGATTGACTAGAAATTACTATACTTTTACAGGGAAATTTTACATCTATTCTTAGCTTCGTGGGCGCTACCCCTGAAACCACCTACTAGGGGGAGGAGGGGCTCCCCAGAGGTCGCAGCTACCCCCCCTGGACCCCCCTTGCAGCAAATATTTTACAGGCAGCGTTCCTGCCCCATTTCGAACTAGGGTCCAACGTGGCGATACCTTTGAATATAGAAGATAATTAGGCTCCACACCCAACATCCCGTGCTCTAGTTCCTACACAATATTCTTATCTAGGTTGATGGTCACCTTCTTCTTTTCCTTCGGAGCATCTTTACTAGTCCTTGTTGTGACTTCTACAATGTCTATCGAATGGAGCCAGTCAATCGGCCATAGAAGGACTAGTTGGATGATATCTTCTTCAATAACCAGAAATGGAAACATCGTCTATTTCTTTTTCAAATCACGTCTCACGTGGATATACACATGGTGGAAATTTTCCTTGAAGTCAGTGATGCACTGATATTCCATGAATGTACTCGGTGAAAACCTTAGCTTTTGGTTGATCACCATTCTTAGATCCATTTCGAATAATATCCAAAACATCTTATTTTCTATCATGCAATCAAGATCCTTTATTTCCCACAGTGAGGAAAATTTTGCAGCCTCGAAGAACTCCAGATCCATAGTGGGGAGCTGTGAATCATCTGGTGTCCTCCAAGAAATCAGCGCAATCAACAATAAGAACCACGTGTACTGGAATTATTCTCCCTCCTCCTGCACTTCACGACAATCATCTATGAATTCTTGACACAAGTATTTTTCCCAATTGAAGTAAACCCCCTTGTTACACTGTGTAGCCAAGGATATCACTAGTGCTGGAACTTAATTTACACGACACTTCCTCATGATCTTTCCTGAAAAGATATAGGTATAAAACTATACAGCCTCAACATTGATAGAGCTAATGGTGTAGCCCCGAGACTTCTTGATCAATCCAAAGTTTCTCTTCATTTAATCGCTGAGAATTTTCTCCTCTGAATTCCCCACAAAATGATCTGTAAGGTTTGTGCCTTGATAGGGCAATGTTGTGATTCTCCAGATCAACATGTCATCAATCAGGATGGGCTCTCCCAACCAGAGGCACCCATCATGGACCAACGACAACAACTGGCACACATAAATAGTGTTGATGATGCTTTGGCTCAAGTGTGGGATGTACAACATGTTTACCAACGTTGTGTGCTCAACATTGGCTGCTCATTTCATTCGTTCAAGTCTTGTGAGGCCTTCCTCCTCATAGTACATTGCCTTCAGATACTTCATGGGTTCTAGCTGCGGAAATTTCTCACGGTCACCCAAATCCATCTCTTCCATGCAGAGCTAGGGTACCCTTACCAATAATTCACCTTCAATAGGCACTTCCTCCAGTAAAAATGTTGTGAATACCTTAAATTTTATAGAATCTAGATCGTTAGTTACTTTTGATGTAGGCTTCCATAGTGGTATATACAGTGGGAATCGAGAAATTAGTTATGTTGCTTTTGCACTTATCTCCTGAATCCCTTCATGCAAATCTTCTTCATCCAAGTCTTGCAGGTCCATTGGTTTCTTATTTGTATCCATTTTTCCCTTATGTCTTTTATTTGTCGGAATTTTCCACGGAGATTGCTGAATGGGGGTATGCTCCAGCTTTTTCTAATTTTTCTCTACTATTGTAGAGGGATTAGGCTTTGGCCTTGGTGACTTCGGTGTTTTAGCATGGAATGGCATTTTTGTATTCATGATGTTGCCTACACCTCTCTTCAAAAACTCTTGCTTAAATTCCTCCCAAATTAGGTATCCAGACATGCAGCGACACGCTTGGCTCTTTAAGCACAAAAACACATAGCAAATTCTCAAGATGAAAAGTGTCCAAATGTGGAGCAAGGTACAATATTTATAACCCGTTTCAAATTCAAACTATTCATTCCCCCTCAGATCTTCCTCATAAATGTAAATTTGGTGGTATATTTCCCTGGATTTGCTCCTTAAATTCATTTCCCCCCTCCTTTTAACGACAAAATCAATTCGACTATAGTTGTTCCAATGGTCAGTTTATGGGTGGGCTGCACCGGACCCCTCCTTATAGCGTATCTTCCACTTGTGCCATCTTCCAAAATATCGTGTAACCTTCCTTTTTTGATATTTTTTTTCACGAACAGAGTAGTTTATAGTCTTGTGCTCTCTTTCAACTGCTAGAGGCACAAAGAGTGTCCTGTCATCATGTAGTCATTGCGGAGGGGTGGAATCATCCTTGTAAACCTTCAATCTAATCCCATTAATGTTTCTAGGCATTCAACTTCATGATTTGAATTATCCGTAATCACATATGGCCCTAGCCAATGCTTCTGAAACTTTCTCGGAAATTTGGTAAAATTGTCATCATACATCAAGGCTAAATCTCCATTCTTAAAGGTATGCTTCTTAATGTGACAATCATGCCACACCTTTTCTCTAAATTTCTGCACCTGCTAATGAAAGCCAGCAAAAAATTGGTCTCCCTCTAATGCAATTAGTTGCACTAGGCATTCCTCCATTACATTGTGATTTGTCATCTTAGTTAGTGTGGCTATCCTGATGCTGGGAACTATATATTGCATCGTCATAACTACTTCTTATCTACAGACTAGTTGAAATTGTGTTTTCCCATTCAATTCCTCACAGATTGTCCTATATGCCCCATAGAATCCTTGGTATGAACACATCTCAATCATTCCTATTAACATTGTAGACATTCATTCAAGAATTCTTCAAGATCTTGTTGAAAGATTTTACAATGCCATTCACTTGGGTTGATATGGTGTAATCTTATGTTAAAGCCCCAATTGTCTCATTCACGAAGTGTAAACCTCTGTCACTCATCAAAATCTTCAGGCATCTAAAACTTGACAGAATATGTTTGAACATAAACTTCACAAAAGTGTTCGTGCTACAATCCTTCACAAGTTGTGCCTCGGTCCACCTAGTTAATTACTTTATCACAGTGATAATACATTGTTCTCCTGTCTTCTTCCCTAGTGGTTGATCAGGTCCATTGAAGTCAATCGTCCACTTATCAAATGCTTGTAGCATATATTTTGGATTTAATGATAGTTCATCCCTTCGCAATGGCCTCATGTTCCCTTGACACACATCGCACACACTATAGTACTCCTTAGAATCTTTATGTATTGTAGGGCACCATAATCATGCTTGCATAATCATCTGCATATTTTCCTTATTAGCATAGTGTCCTCCGGTGATACCACCATATGCTTCAGCTAGGATATTGTATCTTTCATATTCAGGCACATATCTGTGTGGAACTTCATCCGATCCCATCTTATATTAGTATCCTACAATCATGGAAAAATTTGCAGCTCTAACAACTAATTCCTTCTTTTTTTGTGTCGTATAATCTTCAAGAGCTATGCTAGTAGATAAAAAATGAATAATGTCTACAAAATGCTCGTCCACAACTCTGATAGTAAAACGTTGCGTGTTAGGCAAGCCTTCATCAATATTTTTTGGCTCTTCATCATTCCTAATCCGAGAGAGGTGATAAGTTCTGGCATTCAATCTCCTAGGCTTAACTATCAATTCAGAATCATACTCCTAGAAAAGAAGCAACCATCTACGGATTTCCCCCCCAACACAGGCTTATTGAAGAAGTACTTCAAAGCAAATGGTCTTTGTAAATTTTAAAGTGTGCACCTGGTAGATAATTCCTGAAATTGTGTAGTGCATAAACCATCACCAATCCTTCTTGGTTTGTGGTTGAATAGTTCTTATCTCCCTTAGATAGTTTGCAACTAGTGAAGGCAACTAGCTAATCAATATATCATGCCCCTAGTTGAGTTAAGACAAAGCCCAACGCTATACAAGACACATCTACATGCAGATGAAATTCCTTCTTCCAATCCAGGAATACTAGGATTGGTTTCGTAACCATATTTTCCTTCAGAGTATCCAATCTCTTTTGATAGTCATCATCTAGAAAAATGTAGCATCCTTCTTTAACAACTTCTTCATGGGCACAGTGATCTGCGTGTATGCCTTAATAAACTTTGTGTAGTACCCAGTATGAACCAAAGTCATGCATAACTATTTTATGTTTGTAGCGAGCTCCAAATTGATAATTACAACAATATTAGCAGGGTCTACCATCAATCCCTGCATACAGACAGCATGTCCCAAAAGTATTCCATAAGACACACAAAAAATGCATTTCTTCATATTCAAGGAAATTTGATACTTTCTACATGTATCCAACATTAGGCATAGACTAGAGACATGCTTCTTGACTATTCCAAACAATGTCCAATCATTGAAGTAGACTTCCAAAGATTTATGAATGAATTCCTTGAATGCCATGACTACAACCCTTAAGAATATCGCAGGAGAATTTTTTAGTCCGAAAAGTATGACTCTATATTGGAAAGATCCCCATTCGATAGTGAAGGTAGACTTACTTCTATCCTCTGATGCAATCTTAATTTGGTGATATCCCGAAAATCCATATGTGAATGAATAAGCTTCCTGCTCAACAACATTTTCTAGAACTTCACATGTAAAAGGCATAGGAAATGGATCATCTACACATGCATCATTTATCTTCTACAGATCCATGCAGATCTTCATATCACCCTTCGTTTTCTTCTCATAGAACACCATAGGACTGACCCATTCTGATTCTTTCACAGACTCAATTATTCCTACTGCGAGAATCTTCTCGAGTTCTTCTATTACCTTTTCCTTATATTTGGGATTCAATCGATATGGGAACTACTTAACCAGCTTCACATCTAGTTTTAGATTGATCTTAATCACACCTAAATCTCCTACTATCCCCTTCAAGTCAGAGAACTTAGTTCGAAATACATTTTGATATTCGTATAATAATTCAACAACCTTGTCCCCCATGTCTTCATCCCAATAGTCATCAATGTTTGTGAATTTCGGTTCTTCTTTTGATCTAATGTTTACCTACTTTTTTTCATTGGTTTTGAGATGTCAGGGATCTATGTATAAATTCTAGCAACTCTGTGTTGTCCCTCTGACTTAGGGATATTAATATTCCATAGATCCTCACTGCCTTCTTTTGTAGTAACATCGTAACATTCCAAAGCATGTTGTAGCTACATACTCTAATCATACTGTATCGAAGAAATAGGCTTTACGAGCATTCCGAATATTGCTTCTTTAATCTCCTAAAATGCTTCATTAATGCATTTGAAGACATCTTCAAAACTAAATGTCAGCAGGAAATGCTCCTTTATTTCATCCCAATTAGCAGTCCCTTGTTGTAGCTCCATTTCTAAATACTATTTCTTTGGGCTAACATCCAAGGTATGGATAAAGATGCGCACCCACTCTGGTTGAGGTACCTCACCCCACACCTTAGTCTATTGAGCCATATGTTCACACAGATCATCCTTTCCTATATATTTTTCGGCAAGTTGGGTGTTTGTGTAGGCAACTCTTAATTGCATTATTCTATGATATTCCTTCTAGTCAACGAAATTATCCTTGTGCGTATGCCATCATCTTGAAGGCGTAGCTCTCAATTATAGATATAAGGCCTAGAACCAATGCTCCTCTAATACATCCCTTTCAAAATGGTAAAGAAAAATATTGACATCATCCAAGCCATCATAATAAGGTAACTTACCTACCTTAGTAGATATACATCACAACAGATTTGTAAGCCGATTACATCACATCGTAGAGACCTCATGCAAATGATTCTACCAGTTTTCTAACTCTTTGTCTACATCTGTTTGGCAAGAACTATATTTATCCCATTTGATCCTTCCGTCTGCAATAGGATTGATCCAATGTTCATTTCACATAGTTAAATTATATATGTGCTCAATGTCTTCATCTTCATAATAATCATGGTTTGGTTCTGTGTATCGCACACCTTTAGCTGGATCCATCAAGACAATCACTCGAAGCTCATTATTTTTAAATACTATGTTTTGCTTCTTTAAATTAATGATAGCATTCATGTCAAAGGCTCAACTCTATCTCAAGCAATCTTGGGTATGGATTACTATCATCTACTATCTCAATAACCTCAAAGTCTGCCACTTCTCTTGCGACGTCAATATCTATAGTTACTACACGCAGGAAACCCATTGGAATTATCTTTTGTTGATTCACCATGTGTAGCTGAATTAGTGACTCTTGTAACTTAGGCTACCCCATACATTCCCAAGTTTTCTTTGGCAATATATTAGCATCGGAGCCCAAGTCTAGGATTACCTAGTCCATTTCAAAATCACCAATCTGTGTGGTCAACTACATCTCCCTACCAATTCTCTTCTTACTTTGGTTCACCTTATTGACTACACATTTTTCTAGTAATGACCTATCCTTGTTGGCACAATTATCTACCAGATCTTGCAGTCCCTCCACTTCCTTTTGATGCCATAATAACTTCATGAATGTCTGCAGAAATGATTTTGACACTGTGGGATTTGAATCTTGTGTCATAGTAACTTCTTTCCATTTCTCCTTTCTTTGGAATAGAGACATTTGATTCATAGATGTAGAAGCACCTCGATCCACAACACATTTTCTTTTTCTCTGTGTAAATAAAACTCAACATTCATCTCACTATCATTTTCAAAGCATAGATCTAATGCTGGTTGTTTCCTTCAACTTTATCGTCACTAATGGATATACTACTTCACGTGACTATGTTGATACTGGGATCATCTTCGTGTGGCTCAAATATCATCATCTAAATATTATGTGTTAGTTGTTGGTTTTTATTCTCCTGCATATTCACTATTAATATAGGGAAATCTTCTATAACATGGTCAAAATGTCGACAGTATTTACAAGAAGGGTGAGTTGGATTCTGACAGTCATGCACAAAGTGTCTTGGTTCTCCATAGTTATAGAAAATTATCTGGCCCCAGACTCTTCCAGCTCCTACTCCTCATCCTCTTCCTCGTCCTTATAATGCTCCGTAAGCCGTAGATGAGCCTTGATCATTATGTGCATGGTTTTTAACCTAAATTTATACAGCAAAGTTCTATCCATCATCAATTCATAGCTTCAAAAATTTCATTCATCATGACCAATTGATTTACAAAATTTACAAAAGAGTTTCTTTGGGACTATACAAACTTCTGTAATAGGTGATAATTATCTGTCGAATGTTGTCATGACACTTGGGAGATGCTACACTAGGCACTTGCATCGGTGCTTTATCCAATGGAAGATTATAGCTTTAGTGGGTTAGGACTTCCTACTACTATATAATCCTAGAATATAGGGCAATGATATTTATGATGACCTTCAACCTTGCGCATTGTCCACTAAACCTCAAGATGTTTTTTTTATTTAACCTACTTTCCCTTCTTCAGATCCTGCAACTCCATATGCAGGCTTGTTAATTGCGACTAGATCTGTTGAACTCCTATATTTGTGTCTTGGATCGAAAAAGTCTCTAGCTTCATTGTGATATCCAATGCTTCGGCCTAACACCCAATCTTTTGTTGAGATAACAACAATATTAAGTGAGGTAATGGCGTGGCTCTGTACCAGTCCCTATGTTTCTCATTTGAAATCTGAAGATTATCTTGGCTCAGTAAACACTTTAGTCATTAATCTATATCCCACATAGACTCATTAACCCTCTTAATCTCCTTTATTTTGGTAACATAATGAGCTTTTGACTTCAGCTTCCTAAATTTTTCATTCAATGCATCCTTCGTGTAAGCTAAAGAAGTAGCCAGATGAGTCATACTATATATGATGTACTAGGTAAGCTCTTTGTCCTGTAGTGTTGTAACTAGTTTCACTTTCTTCATGTAATCATTGTTGAGCTATTGCACTTTCCACACAGCTTCTGCGATGAAACAAAATTGATCAGGATCCTCTGATCGCTCAACCCTAAATATAGGCGTTTTCACTATATTCATCATACTAAATAGCGAAGGTGGAGGTGGAGGTGGAGGTGGATGCATATGTGTATGACGTGAAGGCAAAGGTGGACATAGAGTGGATGGATGTGGAATTCTAGAAGTATCCTGATCTACTAACGGCACTGCACCTCTAGGCATACTAGGGCTACTTCTTTCTTCTTCACTTTTAGACTCTCCCCATAAGGAATTGTATTCACTATCGATGAATTTGTCTAGATATATTCTGAATCTCCTCCCACTTCGTATATATCCATTCTTACTTCTCTTAAACATTAATGTAAAGGCATAACCCGTTTTTTGCATAACAACATTTTAATCTAGGTCTTCAATGATTTCAGGTACTTACTTCTTGGACCATTGAAGAATCGTCATTCAACTTCGCTATAAGACACTGATGTATCGATTGAAACTTCAGTAAGGAAGCCACCCAACGTACTATCAATCCAGTAATTGACAACCCTTGAAACCTTATATATCCGTCAAGATATTTGACTAATTTTGTAGTCCACACAGGAGGATCGCCGTGCTTCCAAGTATCGTCGTGCTTCCAAGTAGGTTCACTATCAGCTAATTTGGACAACCACTCATGTAATTCACAAGGGAACATTGAAATGAAAACTTTGTGCACTTTTGTGTAGAGATATTTCTGTAACCACTTTTCTTTTGACAAACACGTATTCTGATTCTCTTGAGCTGCAAACTCGTGCAACTTCCGATCTTCTCAATTTCTTTCTTAGTTGGTATCCACTTAAACCACATCACAAATTCCTCAAATAGATCTCGATCCCAACAACGGAAACAATTTTTGGCTTGAGGGGGCTTGGACCTATGTTTAGAGTTAGTTTCTCTAACAAATAAAACCCTATACTACTAGCCATTTCAGCAACAACCCACTTGAAGCGGGCTGCAATCTCACCCGAGGTAGTCTTGAGGGAAGCCAGAACCATGTTTCTACATCCAAAAGGCTATGTGATGTGGAGGTAAGGTATTTCTTCAGTTTAAGACTTGCTCTGACCTCTACGAACCATTATCCTTGAAATCCCTAAACTTGAAGTAATTTCCAGTTAAATAGAGTTATGAGCTTTCCCTAAGAGTCTAACCATGCATAAAATAACAGATAAAAATAGATTGAAGTCTTTACAGAGTAACTAAGACAATAATATAGATAACTGTCATTCAACTAAGCGTAAATACAGAAAACGCATAAGTATATAGTTCATACACAATTTTCTTGAAATACTGCTTTATTATTCCAAATAATCAATACATATACGTTCAGACTCAGTGTTATAGACATATTTGGGCACCGAAAACCCAATCTTATATGCCGATAAACCAAGGTCTCTTTAACCCCTAAAAGTGTTGTTTCATACCCTAAAAGATCATAGTCAACTAATTACGTCATTTCCCAGAAGTTACACCTAAAAAACCGCTCAGAACTGGCGAAAACTAGACCATACTGATTGCTCCATTGTCAAGGTGTAATGCATATTGGCTCCTATGCTAGCCAGGTGTGATGCATACTAAAGAGGCCTTATGTAGGGTGCGATGAGGGAGAATGGACATATGGCTGAGACAGTTTGCTAAGTGGATGCTCATGGAATCTTCTAGAAACTCCTCCTATGACACTTGCCTCTTTGAATTCACCCAGGGATGAGTAAGAGATCAATGAAATCTCCAAGTGGAACCAAGAACTATGAGTGGAATGACATTAATCAGAAACTAAGAGCTAACTCACACCCTTGTAGACATCTATAAATGGATCCTCATCTGATATATATTGAGGCTGGAATTTTGTAATTTGTAAGGAAGTGTTGTTGGTTTATCTTTGAAAAGAAACAAAATGGTGACTCTGCTGGGGATCAAATAGTTTGTTTGTTTGTTATTGTTGTTTACTTTATAAACTAGAGACAAAGCCCAAAGTTAGCCAGATAGCCTTCGAATTTCTCTTGCTATGCAATTACAAAGTATATGAATGTTGCTTTTGTCAACCTTATCAAAGTTACGAGCATCAGATACATTATGCTAGTATGTAAATACCTACTGCTCAGGTGATCCCATCTTATCTTAGGTATGCTTCACCAAACCTGAATCAACAGCTGCCATTTGTAGCAACTCTAGAATTACCAGATCTGAACCGGCTGACAAATGATCCTTGCAGCAGCTTCAGGAGTTGGATGAAAAGAGATTAGATGCCATCCATCAAACAATTATGATTCAACAGCAAAGAACTAGGTGGCATGATAAAACCATCAAGCATAAGCAGTTCTAAAAAGGCAATTGGGCTTTCTTGTATGATTCTCTATTTGAAAATTTCCAAGGGAAATTATGAACAAGATGGCTGGGACCTTACGAAATAGACTATTTTTCCCAATGGAACAGTAAGGCTCCTAACAATTGATGATTCTAGAACACCATTATTAGTGAATGGGTATCGGCTTCGTCTGTATCAACAACCCATTTCTAAAGAGGATTTTAAGGCCACTTGCATGGAAAATTCACATTATATCCTTTTGGGGGAGCCTGATGCCCCTCATTGCATTTAATTTATGCATTGTACTTTTTAGCATTAGATTAGATTTCTTAACTAATAATCCCTGTCAAGGGTTGGCATGTTACAATTGATTATTTTTCCAATTCCAGATGTAGGAGAGGCTGATTGAAAAAGACAATCCTACTGCAGGTAGATCTAAGCTTCATTTTTTGAAGCATTGTCATCTCATTTTAGTCCATAATTCATTCTCCCATTTCCATCATTTTTCCCCCTTTTTCTCTTCCCTGTGTTCCCCATTATTCTTCAACAACATCTTTTCCATTTTTATCATTAATTAAATAAGTATTCTTAGCAACATTTTCCCTATTTCTCCCACTTACAGCAACATTTTTCCTTATTTCCCCCATTGCTAAAACACCATCCTCCACCCATTTTTCCATTGTTGAAATACCATTCTTTACCCATTTTCCTGTTGGTGAAACATCAACTTTTACCCATTTTCCCATTGCTGAAACACCGTTTCTTCCCAAACAATTACCACACACTACTTTCTGTTATGAGAATCACCTCTTTCATTATTTTTATAACTCTATTCTTTCAGTGCCTTCTCCTATGATTATACAGGCCTTTCATATAATCACCCTCATGTTTCAAAACCCTCTTCCAGAACTATTGATCATTTATTATCAACATACACTATATTTCCCGAATATGTATCAAAAGTAAACATGAGGTATGTGATTATTATGCATAAACATTATTAAACTATAGTTAAATGAGAAGATTATGTCATTATTACCACGATCCCCGTACATTTAAAGTTGTTATTTCAGCCGTAGTTGGGGGGAATACCAAAATTATATGCCATCATTTCACGGAAAGCCAATTACCATCATCTTTTACCCACGATCACGTCTTATCACCCCACCTCTACATTGTTATTCCATGTTCTCATTTGCAAAATTTACTTTGTCTGGAGTGCGGTAACTCAGTTTGTGACTGTGCATTTTACTGAAGTTGGTTAACTATGGGAGGACCTGCTATTCGACATGAGCCCGGCTCGATAGCTCTACTAGAATTACACCCATAAGTGTATCAGATTTTTCAACGGGCAAGCTAGGTAGACTATTTTCAGAGACTTTAGGGATTTGATCCACAACAAGTCCATGAATTTGCATGTAATTTATAGGATGGCTACTCTACTGTCCATGGAGTTCAAATTCCGGTAGCAGAGTATGATATAGCACATGTTTTAGGTCTATCGGTCATTGGCACTCGATGGTTTACTTGTAAACACATCATTTTGAATGCACAACATGACTTTCTTCTACCGAGAGAGCAGGTTGAGCCTAAAGGCCGAGGTGTCCGAATTCATTCATTACCACCTCCATGGCTGATGGTTGCTGAATTCATCAAGCATTATCTCACCTGCAAAGGTCGCTACCAAGTAATCTATCAGCATGATTTTGTCTTGTTAAATCATTTGAGAGATGGTCGACTGTTGAATATGCCGTATTATTTACTTGGGTGTCTAAAGAATATGTCACATTACTGTAGACAGGAAAAATTACCACTCCTTTCCCTCACCCACCATCATCTTGTCCACCTATTAATTCAGAGGGGTTTGGCTCGACAAAACCTTCCCCCTCTTAATAACCCACCCCTAGACCATCAAGAAGCTACTAAAATTCCTCAAGCAACAACTGAAATTCCCCAATAAGCCGCTGAAATTCCTAAAATTCCTCTACAAGCTCTTGAAATCCCTCAGCAAGCTGAAAATCTTTCTGAACAACAAATAGGGAGCATTCTTGATCCCTAAAAAATCCCACCAACAGCATTAGGCAACCCAATTGACCCTTCCACCACATCAACTCCATCCCATAATTTAACAGAATCATCTAATCCTACTGTCCACATTCCTAGTGATGATTCTGAAGATAACCTTCCCATCACTATGCTAAAAAGAAAAAAGCAAAATAAGATTGCTTCCCTACCAAAAAGACGAATGAGGGCGTCAGCTAAAGAAGCTACCATCCATGATAACCCCCCCCCTCTAAAAGAACCCACTCATAGAAGGAAAATTACTGCTCTCCCTGCCTTTTTTCTGAAGATGTATGAGGGCATCAACTAAAGCAGTAATTGTTGCTACCATCCTAAATTCCTCACTTATTGGTCTAAAACCCAATACCCCACCACAGTCCTAAGTCCCTAAACCTTTACCTGTCTCACCCTCGAGCACTGAAACACAAGAAATAGATGCCCAAGATTTTGTGACACCATTTCTTTCAGAACAAGTAGCTGCCACACAAGAACTAGCTACTCATTTAGCAGCTGCCACACAAGAACCAACCACTGATCCACAAAATTTAGATACCCAAGATGTTGTACAACATGTAGCTGCCATACAAGAACCAGCTACTGATTTAGCAACTGCCACACAAGAACCAGCTACTCATTCAGTAGCTGCCACACAATAACCACCTACTAATATATAGAATACAGACAACCAAGATGTTGTACAACATGTAGCTGCCACACAAGAACTAGCTACTAATTCAACAGCTAGCACACAAGAACCACCTGCTGATATACAGAACAAAGACAACCAGGATATTGCACAACATGTAGCTTTTACACAAGAACCAGCTACTGATTCAGTAGTTGCCACACAAGAACCACCTGCTCATATGCAAAATCTGGATGCTCAGGATGTTACAAACTATGTAGCTACTATAGAACAACCAACTACTGATTCAGCAGCTACCACAAGAACCACCTGCTGATATGCAAAATCTAGATGCTCAGGATGCTACAAACTGTGTAGCTGCTACAAAACAACAAGCTACTCATCCAGTAGATGCGACATAAGAACTAGCTACTGAGACTGTGACTGCTACACAAAGCCTACTCACCCTGGCTTCCCTTCCATAGGAAAATGAGTTTCTAAAATCAGAACTTGAAGTTGATAAGAAGGAATTAATAACAGGAAGAGTAGCGTATGACAGAGAGCTTAATTTGTACACTTTAGCTCATGCAGCATCCACAACTAAGAAAAGTATAGAGAAATATCGGTATAATGAATATATGTGTAACCAATGTGGTAACATTTATCATCAAGCCGGTTATAAAATAGTTGAAGTTCCACTGCCTGGAGCCTCCCTTGCATCCATTTCTACTGCAATTAAAGAGGAACGCCCTGCTGTCACACAAGAACCAACAAGGCCTTCAAATTTTTTTGAAAAAGAGGTTAAACCACAAATACCTCGGCCTATTGCAACTCTTAAAACTAAAAGTCTTGTACCTCGGTCTACAAAAACCGTGTTTACTCAGACTGAACCTCAGTCTACAAAGACTGTTTTTACCCAGACTAGCAGCACTCAAGCACAAATGGATAAATGGAAGAAAGGATATGTTATGTCGCAAGATAGGATCTTGCAAGAGCATAAATCATTGTAGCAACATCATATATATTTAAACTGAGAATCTTTGCAACAGGTACTCCAACACTCTTGTGCCGAGAAGAAGGAGAATAAACAACTAAAAACTAGAGTGCTCCTCATGTTTGATTTGGTTCAAAGATTATTAGCCACCAGGAAACCATCCTCCAATTACTCTCTTTTTCCTGTAGAATGCTTGGTGTTCTTTCAAATAAAGGCAATTAGAGATGAGAGACCTCATGAGGTATCTGGAGCTGAACAGTTTGTGAAAACGTTCACATAAGCATCTACCAGTGAACAAAATTTACTTTTTGAATTATATCTCCATAATGAAGCCATCATTGGGGATAGGAAGATCAATCTGAACCCTTTGGTTGGTGATGTTCAGATCAAGGCCTTTGTCTCTTTCCTTGCTAATCAACTCATGTTACAGAATGCCTTTCTTTCAGCAAGGCATAATGAAGACAATCATCTTCTGTGGATTCGATCCGAGCCACGGAATTTTTCCATTTTTGTTGTTGAATATCGTCAGTTTTTTAAGGAACCAGGAATGGGTGAACACATCAGACAGCTACAAGTAGTAGTATTAGAAGACTACAAACATTTTGTTAAATCTAAGGGAGCTCTTGCCTTAAAAGCAAACAACTTATTCTGGCAATAGTCTTCTAAGGAAAGGTAGGAGTATCATCCCTTCAATCCTCCCAGTGTTGAAGCAACAGTTTCAAGGGTACCTGACTATGTTAAATGTGTTCAGCAGTGTGCTGAAAAATGGGTAGGATATCATTTTCATTTCCCTCTTCTATGGACTCTAGCATAAGAGTATAGGGCTCATTACAGGTTGTCCAAAAAGGAAGAAGTAGCACCATGGTAGAGGTTACATAATGTTCACGGCTTCAGAGATTTGGCTAACAGTACCTTCTATAGTTACTACCTAAGTAATTTGCATTCCAAGGCCTAGTACTCGGACTTAGACTCAGAGTAAAGTTGCATGAGGAAATGCAACCCTTTCAGTTGGGGTGGCTGTTAGGACCTTACATTGTTCCTTTTTGATCATATATTTTGCTATTATGTCATCATTTTCCAACCCATATTTAAATTCCATGTTATTACTTAAATCCATTTTTCCAAAGGTATACAATATTTCCTCTCATTACTATACGTTTAATTTATTTTACATATAATTACATTACCTTCATAGTTAATAGTTGATCGGATAGTTGTTGAAACAGCATGAAGACTGTAGGGTTATCATTACAATTTATGTTGCTGAAACAGTTAGAATGGTGTGCAAATCCTGTTGCTGAAACATCCCGTGATTTGCATTTCAGATTCAGCAGCAACAAAAGGAGATCATCGAAGAAGCTGTTACACTGGCCATAACAACTACATTACAAAGTTAACATTGCCATAACCATTGTAACAACATTTTGTTAATGGAAGAAGTAATTACCCTATTTTGGCATATCGGGTTAGAGATAGGATTTATAATGTAATCAATTGTAATAGATGTCTCCTCTTTAAAAAGGGGAGACATCTACATTAGAGGGATGACGGACAGACTGCGGGAAGGTCTAGCTAAAGGAAAAGAATTGCAATCTTTTGTAATATGATACATTGACAGATGAATAAAATATAGTTCTGAACATTCCTTTTTGGTTCCTTTTTCTAGGGAATCTTGTGAGAGGGACAGGGCCCATCTTCATCACAAGATTTACCCATTACATTCTCGTAGTGTGTTAAGCGTACCTTCTATTCATACCTTGTTAAGTTCTGTTTACTGAATATTGCTTATACATTATTACGGAAACTCTACTTTTCAATTGATTGTTGCATTGCTTTCCTGAATTCCTTCACAGTTAATGAGAGAATGCTTTAATTTGTAATTGAGTTTACAGAGTGAGTTTGTGAAGCATAGTAATTAGAAATAGGTGTTGAAGATTCCTTCTTAGGGAATAGGGTCCTATTCTCTATTATAGCATAACTAGTCCCTTCCTTTGCACATTGATTTCTTTTACCAAACTATTCTTTTTAATGTAATCAAGGATTCTTTGCTGATTGTCTGCAATAGATTGATTTTGCTATAACTCATAGTAGAGCTTCAGTTTTCTTAAGGCGAGGTGTGATTAGTATATTGATTACTACAACTTTTACTACTTTTGAGATTGAGCACATACAATGTGTAGTTGCCTTTGAAATAAATAGACTTCCCTAGGTTGACAATTCATGTAGCACTTAGTTGTTTGAGTTAATAAGCAATTAAAGTGACCAACATGCTACTCTTTTCTTTTTCAATCATGTAGTCTATAGATTTGGTGTTCCACAGGCTATAGTCACAGATCATGGATTGCATTTTCGCAATCACATGATGGTTGAATTGATTGCCAAATTGGGACTATCCCATGATAGTTCTACTCCATATTATCTGTAGGCTAATGGACAAATTGAAGCAATCAACAAAGTTTTGAAGCACATGTTGTAGAGAATGATTGGAGTCCACAAACGGAATTGGAATTTAATACTGTACTCAGCTCTGTGGGCATATAGGACATTGGTGAGAAATGTGACCGAATTTACACCCTTTCAGTTGGTGTATGGTTTGGAAGTTGTCTTACCCATTTAGTGAAAATTTCATCTCTCAAGCTCGCAATCGATCTACTTCCCGAAACTTCAGAGGAAGAGGTTCGTTTCTTGGAACTAATCCACTTGGATGAAACCCATCGTGATGTCACGATGTGTCAAGGCACAATTTGAAAAAAATGTCAAGCTTCATGTCTTCTCAGAAGGTGACCTGGTCTTGCTTTACGATGATGACTCCGACAAATTGGGAGCAGGTAAGTTTGAACCATTGTGGATGGGACCCTACATTGTTAAACGATTATTAGCAAAAGGAGCCTATGAGCTAGTAGACTATGATGGGATTCCACTTCGCAACCCTGAAACGGATTGTATATTAAGTGTTACTATGCTTGATTAAGTGTATTAATCTCTTTATAGATGTGCTTTTGTTACATTTTTGCTTTTATCAAGAGTTGTCATTTTGGTTAGGTATTGGGTACACTGAAGAGCTAGCCATAGTACATGGAACCTATCTTCTGCAGCCTGGGCCATTTTTGGTCCAAGCAGCAAGTTAGTGAGTTTCAGATGGATTTGTATTGGTTGATCAAAGAACAAAATCGTTGAGTATAGCACGTTGATTGAGCTTCTATATTATGCCATATCACATGGCATATGCCGACTTATTGTTAAGCTAGATTTGCAGCTTGTCATTCTACAGCTTATGGGCGTCTATTCCATTCGAAACCCAGCTATTTATCGTATGTTCCTAAGAGTCAGGATTTTGGAAAGACAGTTTGATTCCATTCAATATCAACACATTTCCATAAACTTAAACACATTAACTGATTCATTAGAAAATTATGTGTTAGATGGACATTTGCAGCATTTGTAAACAAAAACATTTTCATTAACATTTGCATCAAGATCGCATAAGTTAACCAAAATAAAACTCTGAAAATAAAAAATATATAACTGTTTATAGTTTTTACAAAATGTTTTGTGTCTAAGAAAAAGTCGCTCATATGACCAAGAAACTAAAAAATGAATGAAGAAAAGAATCCTAGACTAATGGTGTTGGTGATAGTATGTCACCGTCTGTGCGATCATACGCAACAGCCTAGTCCATCGACTCGGTACGCTAGTAGTATGGCACTGTAACCTCAGAGGTAACTAGTCGGTCCTCACATCTTGAATACCAAGAGTGAGGCCATCGACCTGATCCTATAGCACTAATAGGGTCTATGCTATGTCCAGATCACGAAGGACAGCCCTCCCTATAGCCTCTCCCATTGGAGCGTCAGCTGCCACCCGTGGGCGTGCCGCTGGTTGCACTCCCCTAATATTTTCACACACATATGAGTTCAATTAGCTTTGACAACATTCAAAAAAAAAGGAACATTATAAAATTGATAAACAAAGACATGGTCAAATCATTTTACCCATAACACTCCACTACTCACCAACTGGTAATTCCAAATCCAGGTCACCTCGGAAATCCATCCCAACATATGGATACTTTGTGAAGACCATCTCCTGATGGTGAAACCACTCAAAGAAGGCATCAGAAAGGGAAATCTATGACTGACCAACATGTTTGGCCATGAGATCAACCCATCTCTGCATCTGTCGTTCCCTCGGTGCTGGCAATCCTAGTCAAATGTACTGAGGTTGCATTAGTGGAATCCTCTCCAAGGAAAAAGCAGTCAAGATGGAACCTTAGCAAAAATTCTTGGATCTTCCATTCTTTACCTTGGAGAGTTGTTCTTTTATGACCAAAAGTACCACCTCACACCAGTTGAATACCTTTGGTTCCAAGCATTCCAACGCTTATTGCATATAAGATCTGTTTGCCAAATGAAAAGCCGCAATACCAGCCAATCTAGCAAAGTTGAATAAAATGGTCCACAAAGGCCAATCAGTGACATCCCGGATATTGATCTTGTCATCCCTGCTGGGATGAGATCCATCTCTACAAAACTAGCGAATATAATCCCTCATGGATTCACCCCCACCGGCGGATCTTGATAATGAGAGAGGGGCACCATGCCTCGATAACCCCATTAGAAAAGAGATATCCTCGACTGTCAATGGAATGGATTTTCCTCTAATCTGAAAAATACCTAGTTTATTGGATCCCAAGCATTGAGGAAATACTGCAACAAACTGATTTCTTTCCTCATACTGGATATGTGGAAAAATTTGAGCAAACCATCATTTCGTAATCCAGTAACTATGCCCTAATCATGTAAAGAAATCATGTCCTCTTCTTCTTGTTCATGTTCACACCATGTGACAACCATATTGATCCAACACATATCTGAAACACAGATAAAAGATGTACTAGAATTTAGGATCCATTTTTTGAGCAAAAACAGGCAAAATTTTCATGAAAAATCATTGTGCAAAGTTTCCATTCTGCACCCATCGCACCCTACCTTTGAGTAAGGTGAGATGCAGACTGACTAGACAGTGTCTAGCTCAGTATGCATCACACTTTTCAATGCAGGCCAGGTGCGATGGATGGAGAATGAGTTCTTCAAACCCCAAGGGCCTAGAAGCAGGGAAAACCTTGCACAAAATCAGAAAAGAATGGCATGAAAATGAAGAGCTCAAGGTTAGGTCCTACCTGGTCTTGATGGCACAGAGAATATTCCACCAGATCTAATGAAATTAGCTGATGAAACTTAAGGGGAAAAACCACTCTAGAGCTCCAAAATCCCAAATTTGAAATGAAATGATAAAAATGAGAGGTAAACTACTTCTTATGTTACTATTCACGTACCTGAAGTAAAATGTTAGTTTTAAATTCATTTTTCGGGCATATATAAGTATTTATAATCAATTTGATGGAGAAATTGAGCAGGTTGAGCGATCGATGAAAGTATCTAAATTGTTAAAAAGTGAATTGAATGTCTTTGACTACTGTAATGAGCAACGTTTCCGCAAGGTGCAAGCTCATTAAAATATAAACACACTACTGAGCATATGTTAATGCAAGGTTCAAGCTCATTAAAAAATAAGCCTGCCTTCAGTAACTGACCTGTGTGATTGCCATGCTATCAGCCTTTTGAGCCTTGGTTATGTTCTACCATCACCTCCATTATTTTGGCCGATCATACGCCTCCACTTGATTGTTTACCCTTTTGAGAAACAGTTGCGATGAGTGGTTCTGTTAGCCACCCTCTTCACACTGCCATGTGTTAAGAAGTTTCAAACTTACCTGGAACCAGTTGCTACCTGAAAGCACCACTCGTTCCTAAAAAATGAGTCTCTTTTAAAATCTTTTTAGACTCGTTAAATATGAAAAGATTGTCGAGCTATTGGCTTTTCCAGTTTGTTAAAGAAAGGGGAAGTGCCATCCCTCCTGTATTTTAATCTTTTTGGACCCAAGGGATTATCCCACAAAAAGATCGAGTGCTTGTCTTTTTTAGCTCACTAAAGTGATCAGAAAAGTCATCCCTTTTGTATTATTTTAATCTTTTTCGGACTCAATGGATTATGATATGAAAAAGAACTACTGGAGTTTCCTTTTCATCCTTTTTAAAACTCTCTAAACATGAAAAGGAACGAGTTTTCTTTGTCGTTAAAATCCTCAAAACAATAGCGGAAAACTTGTCCATCTAGACAAGAACGAGTTTCACTATCGCTAGGCTTGCTAAAACATAGCGACAGGTTTGCCCAAAGGGAAAATTATAGAACAAGCATATGTTATCCTCCTTAAGCTTGACAAAAATAAAGAGGTACTGGTCAGCAATGACTAGGGAAAAAGGGAAGAAGAATTGAAGACATTTATTGGTAACAGGTCGCTCTTGAACATGACACTTTCACTCCGTCACCATGATTGAGTAGGGCTGGGTTATTCCGTTCGCCGGTCATATCACCATTGTTCCTCTGTACCATCCATATTTTGGGGTTAATGCTACCAATCCATCTCATTGCCTTCGATATGTTCAAGAGAAGTCATTCAGAGAATTCACCATCCAACTAATGCCTTATCCATTGCAATACCTTCACCCTCCATTTTTCATGACCACCATTCCTAAAGCTTGTATCATCATATCGTTTTCACCTCCAAGAAATCATTTGCTTCGTTTCATCTCGTAGATGTGGGATACATCAAGGCCCTCCTATGACAGGTCACTTTGTGTCGACATCAGCTTATTATCGAAGAAGTTGATTTAGAAACAACCCTTTCAATACTTTGAAGCTTGCATGCCTCAATAGAAGGTTTCTCACTTCCGGCCATAGGTTTACATCAATGACTTTCGACCAAAAGATTTTGTGTGGTGTCCAACATTAGATCATATATTCACAACACATGAATTGTACTATTGTAACTTGAGGTTCATTAACATTATCGATGATTCCTCTCGCACCTGTTAATAGCTCACATCATTGATTGGTAATTAGGCGATGTCTCTCCATGTTTGACTTTAGGAAATCTTTTCACATGGATTGACTTGTACATCGAGCGAAGATTGAACGAATTTGAAGATCCCAGATCTAGTTTCATTCATCCAGGCTGCGATATATTTAGGATATAAAGACATCAAATGTACATAGAAGCTAGATAGATGGGCATCCAAGCTAGGGATGATGACCCTTCATATGAAGAATCACCAGTCTGCAATTGCAGACAATTATCTATTCTATGTACATGAAAATGAATTTATAAAGCTCAGCATGGGAATGCCCACCTCAGCTAGATCATGAGAATAATATGATGATGATGTATTGTATTGTATCTTATACAGGTCACCTTCCAGTTCAAATTCCTCGGATCCTCATGATAAAGCATTTCACTCGACATCAAAAGATTTATGACCTCATGCTTTAGGGGCCAACTGTTATAGACATATTTGGGAACTTCAACTGCAATCACATATGTCGTTAAACCAAGGGCTCTTTAACCCCTAAAAGTGTTGTTTCATACCCTAAAGGATCGTGGTTAACTGATTACATCATTTCCCAGAAGCTCCACCTGAAAAACCACTCAGAACTGGCCAAATATAGACCATACTGACTACTCCACTATTAAGTGTGATGCATATTGGCTCCTACACTAGCCAGGTGTGATGCATATTGAAGAGGCCTTTGGTAGGGTTCAATGAGCGAGAATGGACAAATGGCTGAGACAATTTGCTAAGTGGATGCTCATGGAATCTTCTAGAAACTTCTACTATGACACTTGCCTCTCTGAATTCACCCAGGGATGAGTAAGGGATCAGTGAAATCTCCAAGTGGAACCAAGAACTATCAGTGGAATGAAGCTAATCAAAAACCCAGAGCTGATTCACACCATTGCAGACATCTATAAATGGATCCCTCATCTGAGAGATCTGGAGGTTGAAATTTTGTAATTTGTAAGGAAGTGTTGTTGGTTTATCATTGAGAAGGAACATTGTATTGTTGGCTGATCTTGCTTTTCATGAGGTGAAGAGGGCTTTGATCCTGGGAGGATGATGCTGGATCAGATAGTTAGGTTGTAATTCTCCCTTCTACTATAAATAAAGTTATTGGAGTTTTCCTCCATACAATCGTGTATTTGTGAATCTTGTTATTTGTGAATGCAATTGTATGATCAATGTATTTCTGATTCTGCATTGTTTATGATATTATAGATCGAGATGCTTTAATGGTGTTTTGTTACTTTGTCTCTACAGGTATTCTCTAAGTGGGGCAAGTAGGAGAGTAGTTGCAAGCTCTATCAAGGGAGAGAGAAATCAATCAAGGAGTCAAGCGGAAGATCTAGGTTGGTTGCTTTGCTTCCCTATTATCTATCATACATAAAGGAAATCACAAAGTGATTTGATTGTTTGTTTCTAAGATAGCTACCAATCTTAGTGAGACTAGCAGATCCGAAAGACACTAGTTTTCCTATAAACAAAATGGCGACTCCACTGGGGATCGAATAGTTTGTTTGTCTATTATTGTTGTTTACTTTATAAACTATAGACGGAGCCTGAAGTTAGCCAGATAGCCTTCGAACTACTCTTGCTATGCAATTGCAAAGTAGATGAATGTTGCTTCAGTCAATCTTTCGATTGGTTTATGAACGAACATTTGACTTACAAGCATTCTAAACGCCCTTGTGGTAGCTCAATAACCTCATAAGATCATACCCCTATACTTTGTTCTTTACTGTTCATCGTAGCTCAGCCTAAATCACTGAATTTAGCTACAAATTTGAGCAAAAAACTCACCTCGGTTTCACTCGTTGGCCCATCGGACTATCTGTAACTAGAAACTAGTATGCATCGCACCTCCCATGTGTAGCAGGTGAGATGCATCCTTGTTTCTGAGAAGCATAGGTACGATGACTGAGTAATACTATTTTTCTCTTTGAAATTTGGGTTTTTTACTCCTTGTTTTTCAGCTCTATTCAATTATTTTGCTGCTTATGATCAGTATCTCATTGTTGAAGCCTCCTTCCTTTACATTGTTCAGCCTCCATTGATTAGGATTAGTAAATGTTTTTATTTATTTGTCCATCATTTACGATCCTTCGTCAAAAGGTAGCTTAATCAAACTTTCGTTTTTGATGCAAAAAGTTTCGTAATTTTCATTTTGAGTCAAAACGAAGAGTGTCATAAAGTCTTCCTCCTTTAGATAGTTGATTGTACTTTTGTCATTGTATTTGATTTGAATTGTTAAAATTTGAGGTGTCTAAAGCAGTCTTCTATTCTAAATTGAAAAGTGTTGTTTAGTCTTCCTTTAATTTTGAAAAGAAACTATCGAAATTTTGCTTTGAATAAAATAGTTCAGATCTATACTTAGTTTTCATTTTTTGCATTCTCACACCTAGGAAACGAAAAACAAATACATGCATTTGTATTTGCATTTAGAATTTTTGCAAAAATTATCTAGGAAAAGTGCATTTAGTGTGTGCTCTTCTCTCTGTTGAAAGAATCGTAATCCTCTTTCCTTAGTAGCTAGGATTTTCATTGCTAAAAAAAAAAAAAAGATTATTTATCATTTTAGATTGCATATTTAGGAATGTTACATCTACATCACGCAGTGAACCTTGAAAGACAAACTTCTAAAGAAGATCAACTCTAAAATAAATCTCAATGAACTTAAAAATGCTTTGGAACCTAATGCAACACATCTAGAAGTCTAGCCTAGAGACGTGTTCTGGCATCGTAAAACCTAGTAACTATCATTTTCATCGAAGGTTGGGTGATTCTTCCTCTTTGATACGACCATTGCTAGCACGGACTTGTGATCCCTGTATTGTCGAGTATATATTGGAAGACCACAATAGGTTGATATCCTTTATCCATAGGAAGCCGTGTCTACCGCCCTATTGTTCGCAATGCACTGAACACAACATTCGGGAAGATTGACTGTTGTACATAAGTCCTTAGTAATTTCTCTTTAATTTACCACCAAGGTGTATATTGCAATTTTGTGATTGGTTTGGTAATCCTTCTGTCTAGATTTCCAGAGTAGTCACTTTCATTCCTTTTCGACTCCTTAAAAGAAAAGGTCTATCTAAGCACTTGTCACTTCAGGCTCATTAAAAATCGAAGGCGACTAGAGTCATCTTTAGCTTTTTCTCGACTCTTACAAATTGAAAAAGAAAAGTTGTCTCAAAGCTTCATTAAAATTTATTTAATTCGGAATAACATCCCTGTTCCTTCATTGATCTTAGGTTGAGATAGTGGAGTCCACAAATCGAGGAATCCCTCTTGAGGGGAATTCTAGTCCATTTTCTTCTTGGGGAAATATTGGTGCTCTGTATATGGCCACATTGTCCCTTCTAGGAATGACAATTGGTATACCAGTATGGCTATTCTCAACCTCTGTTGTTCAAAATACCGTGATTTCTCAACAATCGAATTAGCAACTAGTTGATACCGAAAGTGACCCTTCACCTTCTACTTTGTTTGTTTCTCTTTCCTCTTCTTCCTCTTTGCTTGGTGAAAATAGTGATACTGGTAACCAAGTGGCTAAGAAGAAGAAGAAAGGGAAGGAGAAGAAGAAGAAGAAGCTAGTTAAGAAAGAGGGCAACCATGAATCATCTCGTGAAAATCCACAAATAAACACTCCTAAATATCCTTGTCTAATTTGCAAAGGAAACCATTTTCATCGAGATTGTCCTTGCATTCTATGGATCTTGAGAGAATGGTCTCCCCATTCGCACTGTCAGGTGTCATCAACCTCTGGTGATCATGTTGACAGTACGCCATCAACTAGTGAAAATGAAGTTCCTAGATAGGCAAGAAAGGTCAAAACTCCATGTCTATTATGTGAAGGAGACCATCACCTTCCCCGTTGTCCTTTTTTGGATGAGGCCAAGAGAATCTTGCATAACCATCCTGCTTCACGGTAGTGAATTCCACCTGGATACAAGAAACTCTCACCAAGTCCTTCACTAGTTGAAAATTCAGCTGACATAACTCAATCATCACTCAAAATGTCTATCGTTGAGAGTGAACCTTCTGAGTCCATACCAGACTAAAGTTAGCAGGTCACAATGGTAGTCGACCTAGTCTTGCCTTCAGAAGGTCCACCTTCAAATGATACAATTTCCAAAGAGAATGAGAACAATACTAATCAAATTCTTTTTGTTGATATAGAGTCTGATGAACTTGGGGGAAATCTTCTCGTTCCATTGCAATAGGAGGAAAATTCACCAGTTCAAGGGGTTCATTCAACCATTTATCTGGTACCCCCTCTTGAGTAATCTAGTCATTTCCTTCGATTGGAATCAACTAGCAAACCCCCGCCTTCCATCTAATGTACCATTCCAGATCATAGTACAAGTTTACAAAATGATCATGTCTGGCACTATCACAGATGAAGGGGCTTCGGTGAGTATCATTTCCTCAACTGCTTGGAAAGCACTTGGTTCATCATCACTTATGCCTGTGACACAAAATTTGTCAGGCTTTAACAAAGGAACCAGTCAACTGTTAGGGATCCTTCCAAAGTTTCTGATAACTTTGAAAAGGAAAACCATTCATTTGAAGGTGATGGTAGTCCAAGGACCATTAGATTACAATCTACTTCTTGGACGTGACTATATATATAGCATGGAAGCTATTGTTTCCACACTCTTTCGAGTGATGTGTTTCCCGCATGAAGGAAAAATGGTACAGCTTATCGACCAGCTTTCATTTCCCAGTTCAAACACAACACTAAGTCAAACATCATCTTTTCTTTGAGAATGTCTCTTGAACCTTCATTCCATCCACCTAATTGTGGCGAGTAGTCCAGTGAATGTAACAAAGCTTAGGGGGTATGCACCCTGGTCTGCTTTGGAAGATGAACCCACCTGAAAAGATAGGTTTCCTTGTAGATAATGTGATTGGTCTAAAACACCATTTCATTGTAGGTAATGTGATTGATCTAAAACACCATTTCCTTGTAGGTTATGTGATTAGTCCGAAACACCATTTCCTTGTAGGTAATGTGATCGGTCCAAAACACTATTTCCTTGTAGGTAATGTGATTGGTCTGAAACACCATTTCCTTGTAGGTTATGTGATTAGAAGAGCTGACCCACACCATTCACTTTTTTCCACTCTGTGGATGAAACCAAGGAAGTGTTTTGTCTACTCTATGGATGAAACCATCCTACCATATAAATGTCCCTGTAAGTTAAGTGATTGGAAGTGCCAACCCATAACATTCACCTTTGTTTGCATTGCAGACGAAGCCAATGAAGTGTTTTGTCTACTCTACAGACGAAATGATCCTGCTTAACCACAGTGATTTCCATATAGTTACTTGGAGGCTCTCCCTTTCTCGATACCTGTGGGCATGAAAACCTTTTTACGCAAGTGAAAAAATGACCAATTTTTTTTCTTAGCTTTTTAGATTTTTTAGCTTTTTAGTTTTAACTTCTTAGGCTAGGTGGTTGGTCCGGAAATGTATGCACACCAGATGGACCAAAGGAAGGGTTTTGTTTAGATGAAAGACAAAACTATCCTTCCTAACCTCAGTAGATCCTTAGTTTCTTAGTTTTTCTAGCTTTGTAGTTTGGTCGTTTCTAGCCTACATAAAAAGGCAATGAGCATATGTTATAATAGATTTCAAGCTCACTAAAAAACTGAACATTCCAATGAGAGACATCTTTGACTACTGCAATGAGCAATGTTTCCGCAAGGTTCAAGCTCTTTAAAAATAAACCCCCTACTAAGCATATGTTAACGCAAGGTTCAAGCTCATTAAAAAATAAGCCCACCTTTGGTAAACGACCTTTGTGATTGCCATGCTATTAGCCTTTTGAGCCTTTGTTGTGTTCTACCATCACCTCCATTCTTTTGGCCAATCATATGCTTCCACTTGATTGTTTGCCCTTTGGAAGAAAAGTTGTGATGAGTGGTTCTGTTAACCACCCTCTTCACACTGCCATGTTTTGAGAAGTTCCAAACTTACCTAGAACCAGTTGCTACCCAAAAACACCACTCGTTCCTCAAAAAACGAGTCTCCTTTAAACTCTTTTTAGACTCGTTAAATATGAAAATATTATTGAGCTATTGGCCTTTCTAGCTCGTTAAAGAAAGGGAAATCACAATCCCTCCTGTATTCTAATCTTTTAGCACTTGAGGGATTATCCCACAAAATATCGAGCTCTTGTCTTTTTTGGCTCCCTAAAGTGATCAGAAAAGTCAACCCTTTTGTATTATTTTAATGTTTTTCGAACTCAAGGGCTTATGATATGAAAAATAACTACTCGAGTTTACTTTTCATCACTTTTTAAACTCTCTAAACATGAAAAGGAAGAGTTTTCTTTGTCATTAAAATCGTTAAAACAATAGTGATAAACTTTTCCATATAGACAAGAACGAGTTTCATTGTCACTAGGCTTACTAAAACATAGCGATAGGTTTTCCCGAAGGGAAAATTATAAAACAAACATATGTTATCCTCCTCAAGCTTGATAAAAAAAAAGAGGTATTGGTCAGAAATGCCTAGGGAAAAAGGGAAGAAAACTTGAAGAATTTTATTGGTAGCAGGTCGCTCTTGAACATGACACTTTCACTCCATCACTATGATTGAGTCAGGTTGGGTTATTCTATTTGCTAGTCATATCACCATTGGTCCTTTGTACCATCCATATTTCAGGGTTAACACTACCAATCCATCTCAGTGTCAGTGATATGTTCAAGAGAAGTCATTCAAAGAATTCACCATCCAGCTAACACCTCATCCACTGCAATACCTTCACCCTCCATTTTTCATGACCACCATTCCTGAAACTTGTATCATCAAATCGTTTTCACCTCCAGAAAATCATTTGCTTCGTTTTGTGTCATAGATATGGGATACACTAAGGCCCTCCTATGATAGGTCACTTCTTGTTGACATCAGCTCATTATCCAAGAAGTTTACTTCGAAACAACCCTTTCAGTACTTTGCAGCTTGCATGCCTCAATGGCATGTTTCTCACTTTCAGCGACAGGTTTACATCAATGGCCATCGACCAAAAGATTTTACGTGGTGTTTGACATCGGATCATATATTCACACCACGTGAATTGTATAGTAGTACCTTGAGGGTCATTATCATTATCAGTGATTCCTCGTGTGCATGTCAACAGCTTACATCATTGGCTGATAATTAGGCGATGTATTTCCATGTTCAACTTCAGAACATCTTTTCACATGGATTGACTTGTACATTGGACGAAGATTGAACGAGTTTGAAGACCCTGGATCTAGTTTCATCCATCCAGGCTATGATATATTCAAGAATATAAAGACATTAAATGTACACGGAAGCTACACAGATGATCATCCAAGCTAAGGGATGATGAATCTATATACCAAGAATCACTAGTCTGCAACTGCAAATGATTATCTGTCTTATGTACATGAAAATGAATTTATAAAGCTGAGCATGGGAATGCCCGCCTCAACTAGAACATGAAAATAATATGATGACGATGTATTGTATTGTATCTTATACAAGTCACCTTCTAGTTCGAATACCTCGGATCCTCATGATAAAGCATTTCACTCGACATCAAAAGATTTACGACTTCATGCTTTAGGGGGCAACTGTTATAGACATATCTGCGTGCTGCAAGCCCAATCTTATATGCCAATAAATCAAGGGCTCTTTAACCCCTAAAAATGTTGTTTCATACCCTAAAGGATCATAATCAACTGATTACATCATTTCCCAGAAGTTCCACCTAAAAAACCACTCAGAACTGGCCAGAATTGGACCATACTGACAACTCCACTTACAAGGTGCGATGAATACTGGCTCCTACACTAGCATGGTGTGATGCATACTAAAGAGGCCTTCTATAGGATGTGATGACAGAGAATGGACAAATGGTTGAGACAGTTTGCTAAGTGGATGCTCATGGAATCTTCTAGAAACTTCTCCTATGACACTTGCCTCTCTGAATTTGCCCAAGGATGAGTAAGAGATCAAAAAAATCTCCATTGGAACCAAGAACTATGGATGGAATGACACTAATCAAAAACCCAGAGTTGGCTCACACCCTTGCAGATATCTGTAAGTAGATCCCTCATATGAGAGATCTGGAGGCTGGAATTTTGTAATTTTTAAGGAAGTGTTATTGGTTTATCTTTGAGAAGAAACACCCTGCGCACACAACTATAGTGGGCTGTGCACTCATCTGTAGACTTACCAAGGTCTTCATGCACACAGTAGCAGGAGCCTTCCCTTGTGCCCAAATACAAAAATATATTACACTTATAGACTCAAAAATATCTCATCCATGAATTGATTGATTCTTTAGGCTTGCTAAGACACCTATTTATATACCCTTTCCTATTAAAATACCATGGTCCACAAATCATGGGTAGAATTCAGAACAATACAAAAGCTAAGGGGTTTTTACCCTCCTAAAACCCCTTGAATCCTAGTGACCTACAAGATCTTATCCTTATAATGTAGAGGATTTTACAAAACTTAGTCAAAATTGGACTCAGGGGACCCCATCCCAACAGGCCTGCAACACAAAGGGACCCCGTCCCAACAGTTGGGAAAATAAGTGTAGTCTCAAACTCGGTTTCCCATCTTAAATATAAATCCAATATAAGTTATTCTTATGCATAATATTGTATCGATTTCATGTTATGGTGCAAATGAATGATATGTTGATTATTTGAATGAAAATTTTTGGTTCACTTGTGTACATATGTTGCATAACTAGTTATAATTATAATGCGGAGGTATTGATGAGCATGAATGTTTCATGGGATTAATGGCCTTATGTTAACATCTCGTTGTAAGGTATTATTTACTATGATAGTGTTGGTTTTTCCCGAATTAAATGATTACACAGTGGGGCCAATGGTCACTGTGGAATGCGTGTCATCTTTAGATGATGTATTCTTGAATGGTTGAACATGTCTTATCATGGGTTGTTGTATACAAGTTGTTGATAACTCATATGGATGCACCATTTTTACTTGAATATGATTATCTACAAGTGATTTCGAATCCATGCCCATTTATTGTTCAGTTGGTAAGGTTGATAGAGTCAAGGAATGTACTTGTTTGTGAATGATTCGTTTCATTATTTGTGTCCATAAGAATAATTTCTTATGATAGTGATTATTTTTTGGTAGTAATCCTTAAGGGTATGTTGATCCATTTGTTGATGAGCCTCCAAATTATACCTAAATTAAGGCCTATATGACCATCCTTCAACACATTAAGCCTCTCTTTTTGCATTAGATAACATATTTTCAACTTTAATATGCTCATTAGGAATTTTATTGATAATTGCATATTTGTGCTTAATATTATTTAATTTTTTAGAATATTGTGAGAATATTGGGAATTTTATGGAGATTTGTTGGAGGAGATAATTTAGGGACCTTCTACCTACTATAGGAGGATCAATATTGGATAATAATTCAACACGATACTCTGAAATTATTGCACAGATTCTGGAGCTCCAATGATTGAGAAAATCTAGGAATGTGTTCCTTGTAATTTAATGCATATTCCTAGTGTTGGGAACTAGATCAACTATTAGAGGGATTTTGTAGGGGAAAGCTTCCTCCTTTCGTGGGGAATGATTCCTAATCATTTTTTATAACTACCAAATTGAATTTTCCTATAAGTGATTTTTATTAGTCTTCTTGTGGAGAGAAATTGTACTTTTGCAGCTCCACTTTCATTTCTTGCAGGAATGTAATTGTATTGATGGAAATAATGAATATTGCTTCCATGTTCAACTTCTAAATATTGGTCTCCTTCATAGGAAATTGAGCTTCCTTATTGTTGGCCACCATTGGAGCCTTAGATCCCTTTTGTATCGTTTAATTTCTTCCTTTCACTTCTTATTCACATGCATCTCTTGTTCTTGTCATTTTCTATTTCTGCATTAAGTATTGATCATTTCTTGTTGTAGGATTGGGTTAAATGGTTGAATTAATTTATTTTTCCTGATCAAATTGATGATTTCATCATTTTAACAGATTTTAAAGGTCATAGTATTCATTGAGCTACTTGGATTAGTTTGCTTATTCCCAAATCTAAATTTTTGGAAATCCCTTGTGGAAAATAATAGTAAATTAAAATCCATTTTTTAGAACATGCTAACAGGCTCAAATCAAGTTGATTCCACTTGCATTAGATCAAAAAAAATTCCAATTAATAATCAAATTTACACCTTTTCATTCACACTTGATTATGTTAGGAATTTGATAGATTAACTAGCTCACTAGTTCTCCAATTTCTATATTTTAGACTAGTAATTTTATGGTATTTTTTAGCATGTGTTAATAGGGGTATGTTTGGGTGATTCCACTTGGAATGGAGACCTAGCACATCCTAGTCAGTTAAAAAAAAAATCCCATCCAATTTTTATTTGATTTTCCTAGTGATTCGGTGAATTATAGCTTATTGTAGCAAACATCCTTCCTGTAGCAGATTCCTGTAGCACTCTTCCAACATGTATATACTTGCCCAAATTTTCTCAAAAAACCTTGTTTTTTTCCCTTATGGTTGAATCATCAGTCCTAGGATTTAAATCAATGATTATGGAATACTAAATACCACTTAGGACTTACCTTTTACCCCTGCAAAACATCTCAACAATTTGGGTTAATGGACAGATTTATGAAATGGATAATCCAATGATGATTTTCTTGATTTCCACATCTAAAGAACTCTATCAATGGATTTCAACTCTTTGAAATGTAATGATTGATATTTAGTTCATGATATTTTCTTTATGCAATTATAATAGGTTTTATTTCCTTGTAATTTCTTTCCTGCAATAGGTTAAGGTTTCCATTTCGAGCATTTCCATTTCTACAATTAGTTCAAGTTTTCATTTCATTACATTCACTCCATTACATCATGATACCTAACGAAGGACACATTGTATGTTTCACATATAGTGTTTATACCTCTTAATTTTGTATGAAGTCTGGATTCATAATTAAAGTTCGTTGCCTTGGGAGTTGCAACATTCTTGTTGCAATACTGAGGCTCATCACTTTTTGGTGTCATTGTTGGGGAGGTGTCAAAGTATGCATTTTTTTTCTTCCCTAGTTGATTCATTTCTTTTTACTTTCTGCAAAAAAAAAAAAAATTACATTTGGAATCTTTCATTTCAAGAACAAAAAATTTCATTGCATTAGAATTCTTATTCAAAAAGAAAATTCTCCATCACCAACCCCCCCCATTTGATCACATGGTACAGTAAAAGCCACATCAACATTCATTTTTGTAGGTAGAAGAAGAGGAGGTGAAAAATAAAGTTGAAGAAATGGATGGAGATGATGATAATTAAGAATATCCTCTTGGATTTCCCATTCAAGATACTGATGTTAGTGTGCACATGAAGAACATCCATCCATCTTTTCTTCCAAACATTCATGGGCTAAGGCCAGAGGATCCGGAAACCATTCTCTTTGAACTTGGAATTGTTTGTAGACCTTATGGTTACTTATTAAAAACTCAATTGAGATTATTTCTAGCAACATTGAAGAATAGAGCTATTAAATGGTTCATGAGTTTAGGGAATAATTCAATAAGATCATGGAATGATATGTAAAAGATATTTCTGGAAAAAAATAAAGATCATGATCTTAAAGAATAAGTATTTGGAATGAATAAAAACGAAAATGAAAGACTTGAGGATCTAATAGAGAGATTCATGTATAATGTTAAGAGGTTAAAACTACACCATTTAGAATCTGACACACTAAAAAACCTCTTACTTAGAATAATTATGGATGAATTGATTGATCTCCTTGAGCTCTTGAGTAGAGGTAATGTATACCAATCTTCATTTGAATAAATTTGTTAAAAATGCAAACACATATCAAGAATAAGGTAAAGTGTAAGTCAATCAGCATAAAGATTGGTAAGTCAAGCTAAACTTGGAAATTTTCTTGATAACTTTGAAACATAAATTCTTAGCAATCGAAGTGAATAAGTAGAAATGTAAGAATAAAAAATGGGCAAAAACTAATATGCTAATATTTGTGTTGTCCATGCAGAATCACATGATGTAAAATAAATCCCCTCATTACCAAGGTTGAAGGAAGTTTACTAAGAGGACAATGGAGCAAGTCAATTGCCAATGCAACTATGTTATGGAGCTACAAGAGGGCTACAATAGCCTATTCAACTTGATATAATCCAAGAGTCTAATTTACAATTTCAAGCTTATGCACATGCATCTCAAAGTAATTGGAACACACCCTTTCCTTGACAACCTTGGCCATCTCAACCCAAAAACCAATCTTGGAAACAAGGTTGGCAAGGAACTTATGGAAGTCATCCACAATACCCTAAATATTTTCCTCAATATCCTTGATACCCAAATCTAGTCTATCATTACCATTCACCTCCACCAAAACCACAACCCCAACCACATTAATCTCAAGGATCCATTCCCACTCAACTACTTGTACCACCATTTACAAACCCATAGAAGGAAGTAGCTTAGCTCACTTACAATGTTTAGGCACAACACTTCTAAACATCTCCTCTTGATCTATGGTGGGCTCCAGTATTGCAGCAATGATGCCACAACTCTTGGGACTCCCTTCTTTACTTTTATCAACCCAGTTGTTCGTAGCAAACTTGGAAGGGACGGTGCTATATGCACAAGTACTAGCTCTTACTGTAGCATATCACTTGATTAGCTGGCACAAGTCCACTAGGATCTTAAGCCAACTTCTATGATCTCTTAGAAGAATCTCTTAACTACGATGGATGAAAGCTAACTCAAAAGAGGCTAGTCTACTTGCAGAAAGAAGCGAAACAGTTGAAAAGAAATGCAAACCCTAGCAAAACCTAGTTTTACCGACTAACCCTACCGGTGCAAGAAAAGAGATGAAAGTGGTGGAGATGGATGCCATTGACTCTTGGAAAGGTAAAATGCATGTGACTAAGATACCTTAGAAGTAAAATCTGGGAAAAGCATTTTTTTGTATTTTTGAGTAATTTTGCAGAATTATTATGCATGTGCTCTAACGGTTTTTGACTTTGCATAGGTTGATTGGTGAAAGGAACTAGAGTTGGTGCTTGCAAGAGGTTGGGAAGGTGAGAAGAGGGCCTAAAGGGACCTTAGCACCCTTCCAGAGAGTTTCGTAGTGATCAGATCTCGAAAAACTACTCACGTGAACTTCTACAGGAAGTCTGCAGGGGTTCTACAGGATGTTCTATAGGAAGAGCCGAAAGAGGATTTTGGAGGGTTGATGGTTGAAAAATAGTGGGAAAGTGGAAATGGAGGATGGATGAGGATTTTAAGAGGGTCTAGGACCTAGTGAATGAAGCTAAGGAGTGGTGAAGGTGGCTAGAGTTGTTCAAGGATGGAGGGAGAAATGTTGCACAAGAATGTAGAAATTAGGGCAAAGTGGAAAAGTATGGCAAATGAAGGGAAGGAATCTTGGATTAGGGGTTGGAGAAAGTTGTATGATAGAGGAAGGATAGTTAGGAATGTATTACAAGTGTTCTGCACACTATTTTCCAAAATTGATCGAACAAAGACTAGGAAAACCAGAGATCTATCTATTTTGACCTAATCTGACCTAAAAACTAGAAACATGATGAACAAAAGTTTATAGATAGGAAATCAAGCAAGATAACTATGAAAACTAAGAAATAATATATCTAAACATGCAAGTACAACTGGTATAAACTTTTCCCACTAAAAATCTAACACTAGCAATTGCATGGAAAGGCAAAAATAGTGTTTTTGTGGCAGCAAGTATACCTTGGTCTCAGCTCACGATCCTAAAGAGGGAGAGATGAGATCAAGGATTTCTTGATGGCCTTTTTGTAGATATTTTCTGTCACCAAACTATCAAATCAACTTGAAGCATGAAAAGCTATTTTAATCATCAAAAACAACCTAAATAACAAAGCAAGATATTAACTTAATTAATAGAAATTATTCTATGAATGCAAGGAAAACACTTAAAAGTACACAAAGGAGGTACTGGAACTTGGGTTGGGCCCAACGCCAAGAGCTATAGCCTCCTAAGAAAGCTTAGAGCTTGTGCAAAGTGAAATTTACCTCCATTACTCAAAAAAAATCATGTCACAAAACTGTTTACAGCAAGAGCTTGAAAATGAGCTGAAATGCAGAACTGCACTGAGTGCAAAAAACAATTGTTCAATAGCTAACCCACCAAGGCTTGAAGCCTTCCTAATTATGCACCATGAGGACTCCCAACAACCCTCCTTAACTTTAGGAGCTTGGCTGCTCAAAACAGTAGTTAATCAGCCACTTCGCAAAATCTGCTCGGCTGCCCCTTGAAATCGTCTTTGGTGGGTTGTTGAACTCCAAGCTGATGGTGGAGAACTCGAGGAAGGGGTCACTTAGTGTAGGAGACACCCTTTCTACAAATCGTCAGCCTTGTTCCTTCGTATTAAGCTGTCAACTTGCTCATAAATGCTTGACCTTGGTCCAAAATATGTCCAAAAATCTGGAATAAGCACGTATTAGACTTTCTGGTCAAGTGACTATTCTAATTAATTCAATTAACATAGATATATTCAAAAGCATGCACAAAACTATGAAGAATGGTGGATTAATTGAGAATAATATGCAAAATGAGCCTAATAAGTTACCCATTTTTGGGGCTCATCATCACCCCCGTGCTGAATGTGTTGCTCATCCTCTGAGCAACTACTCCAACTCATCATCTTTGATTTCTTTCACTGCCTCTCTGACATCCCAGGCTTCCAAGGTTATGTCCTCTTCTCGATCATGAAACCTTTCTTTTCTCTCTACCTCCTCCTATTGCCTGTGTTCTTCTTCTTCTTCTTTGACCCCTTCCAGCAGTCCCAAAGTCAATAGAGGACTGAACTTTAGGCCAATCCAATTGGTCCTCAGATTTTGCATTGGCTATTTGTAAAGTGGTACTCTGGCCAAAGCCTCCTGCATCCTTGTTGGTGAGTGGTATTCTCTTATTTTCAGATTGTGGGACAATGTGTTCCATCTCCTTGTGCAAGCATGAATGCAGTTATCACCAAATAGTCTTTCCATGTCTTCAAAGTGAGTAATGGCCTAAGCTTGCCTTTTAATGTAGTCTAGGAGAACCTGAGGGTTGTTGGCCAGGTGCTAATGGACATACACCAAAGCTGAGGGATCTACTCTGATCATGAGTGGATCACTTAGCTCCCTGTCCATAACTTTCCAAATTTCTGCTGCCTTCTTTTCCTCATGGTTTAACCAAGAGGCCATGGCCATTAGTTGCACATCTTCCAATGCAGCATTGGGGTCCCATAGATTCATGTTTGGAAGTGCCAAGTTGTGTAAACAGAATTACGCTAACTTGGCCTTATCTTCAGCTGAGCTACTGTCACACAAATACATGAATTGGCTGTAATTCTGGAAGGGAATGGTGCCCCTTTGGGCCAGTGTGTTAATTTGAAATTGTAACCATTGATCTTTAAGATATAATGCATATGACTTAGCAGGTTGCCTACATTTTAAGGCTTCTACTACCCAACTGGTCATGCATGCCATTTGGGCTTCTTTCTCTTGCACCTATTGTTTTAAAACTTGTATTTCTTCCACTGCCTGTGACTCCTTTTCTTGTAGCAGTTTTGTCAGCATCTCAACCTCAGCCTACAACTTTTCCTCTCTCTATTGTTCCTCGGTTGTTTCCTTGTCTGCTAGATGTCCTTCCTGCTGTTGCTGCTCTCCCACAATGGATGACCTATCTTCCTTATGATCTTCCTATACGTGCAATTTCTTTCTCAGCAGCTCATTCTCTTCCTATAATTTGGCTCTTTTACTATTTTCCAGGTGCCTCACCATGGCCAACTCATTTCTTGATTCTTTTAGTTATTCTTGCAGGTGTCCTATGTCTGCAACACTCTTGGATTTGGCAACCCTCATCCAAGTGTGTGTCCAACCCACTCTTGTTCTAGTTCAAAGAAAAGTGGTATAGAAAACTTTGGTGGGATGACCTTCCCACCTTCTAACAGGTTGTAATATGAGCCCAATCTAGGCTAAGGGCTTGGCTCCAGTATCTTCTCGGTCTTTTCTTCTCCCTATGATTGTTTAGCTGCCTTCTCCTCCAATTTCTCAGTCTCTTTTAACATAGCTAGAGTTTCCTGTAGAGATGTTTCAGCTTCCTATAGAACTATCTTTGAGTCCATCATCCTAATTCTCTCTCTAGGTGGAGGTTTTTGGGCTTCCTCTTTCATAGGTGACATATATCTTTGAAGGAGACTCTTCTTTCGATTTAGTGGTTGTGTCCTCAATGACAATTGGTTCCTTTGATTGTGGCTGGGCTTTGCCCACTTTGATCCTTGTGCTTCTCCTGGCATTAAATTACATGGAGGTTTGCCTCTTTCTCTTTCCTTTTGGTTTCACAGGTGTGCTTAATGCAGCAAGCACAGCTGCTGCTTCCCTTGCCAACATCTCAGGGGATTTCTCTTCCTGCTGTTTTTTTTCTTCGCTTCCTGTAGAAATCTCTGTGTCCACTATTTCTGTCTATATGACTGATATCTTAGGGCGTGCCCTTCCCTTTTCTTTCTAGGTGCCTGCTTTGGCTATGGCAGCCTTCATTTGGGCTTTTTTATCCTTTTCCTTTCTACTCTGTATCCTCTTTTCCCTTGTTGTTTTAGGTGTTGTTTCTTCCTCTATTTTAGGCTCAACGATCTTGCTAATTTCTTTCAGTTCTTCTTGTGCTTCCTCTGTTTTTCCCTCTACTTGAATGTCCTATGTTCCCTCATCATTGTTTTTCTCAATTTCTTCAGTTTGCTCCCCCTCCTCATTGCTGGATGGAGTGATGTTTTCAGCCAAAGTTCTAATGTTATCATCTCTGGACATGTTTCTGAAGATTTCCCAAGATATGGGGATAGTGTAGGTGTGTAAAGCATCTTCCACCAACAGTTTGATGAGCGCATGGTGGTCCAACTGATCTGGGATCCCTTCATTTAGTTTTGTACCACGTTCAATTAAGGACTGAAGAAGGAAATATGAGATGCTCAGTTTCTTGGCTGGAAGAAAGTTAATCCCATGCCTTAATTCATATAACAACCTAAAATGATATCCATAGATGATGCTAAACCTCCCTTCACATGTGACGTACTTCATATTTTGATAACTAACTTCACTCCAGAGAGGAGGCAGGCTTGTCCTTCTAACTCCATTTTTCCCTTCTACAGGATGCTCCTCGGGCAGAAAAAATGTTTTCTTAGCAACTTGGCCCAATGATCTCTCTTCTTTGCTCCAAGGGAGCCCCAATTGTAGACCAATAATTCTAATGATGAGCTCAGGGGTGAGTTCTAGGGTCAAACCCATAAAACTAATTGTGGCAGGTGTCTTTGAATGTGGTTTTAGGGACATTAAAAACTCTTTAGTTATCTCCTCATCATGACCCTGGATTTTGTCAAAGAAGGATATCCAGTTTCCTCGGGTGAAAAGGTCCACCACCTCAGGGTGCTCATACAAATTGCTAGAGTCTGAGGGCTTCTTCCTTATGAATCCTCTTGGCATGGTGTTGAGTGTTCTTTTTATGTTTTAACTAGAAAAGAAAATGCTTAGGAAAACAACAGTCAATCACTGAAACAGAGGATAACTGAATTCTGTTTCTTCTGAACCCAAGAAGGAATTTCTTGTGTGTTCCTTACAATATCAAATAGCAATAATTTCCTTGTTTTAAGACCATTGTCACCGAGAATTCTACTGTCTGTTTATGAAAAGAAGAATTTTGTTTTTACAGAATAGAGCATAAGGACACAGGTTCTCTTCTCAGCACATAGATAGATATGTAAATTCAATTTTTCCACACACACAGGCTGGCCTCTACTGCTGCATGTATCTTCCTTATAGGAGAATTTTAAAAAAGATGAGGAGATTTTAGAATGTAGACAAAGAACTGGGTGAACTCAGTGAAGTATGCAGGCAAACTTTTACAGTTTTTTTCCTCAATGCATAGGCAGATTTTTACTCTCGTTTTTCAAATTGATGTCATTCAATTCACCACCTTGCACAAGCAAATCATGCACAGAGAAGTTCTCTCGAGCCTACCTCATTTGGAGCTTGAAATTCAACAAAAATTATGGGTTTCCCTTCTGTTAAGCGATTCTCTGCCTTTCATGTAGAACCCTTCCTATAGAGGGCTCCCAGTTCCTGTAGAATGAAATTGCGTTTCCGATAGAGCCCGATAGGTGGAAGATTTTTGAAAACAAGTAGAAAAAGTAGTGGAGGACAACTAGTTAACTGTTCTGGAAGTGGTGGAATGTACTCTAGTCGAGAACGTCGTGGGTGCAGAATGAACAGCGGGTGGTGCATGTTTCAACTGAGTATCTTTTAACTACAGTGTGATTCGTGGGGAGGGGATGAGGTGGCCAGACCGGACCGTTGATCTGACATCACAACCATAACATTTTTGCATGTTTCTGACTGCCATCACCTCCTCTCTCCCGTTATCCACCGCCACCACTACCAGTCCCGATGATTTCTCCTTGAATGGACACTCCACATGTGTTGGCTACACATCTAATCGGCAATTTTGAATGTAACAAGGCTCGTTTGGATTCCACGAGGATATGTAACTGGCCGAGGGTGGCCAGTTGACTGGCCACCAATTCCACTCAATCCAAACCATTCCCATAGTCATGCAGCTTTAAAATATGATTTATGCAATTAAAGAACGAGTTTAGGCACTTACCTGCATGGTCACAGCCATGTAATGCAGATTTCGGGTTCTGGAACCCATTCCTTCATTTGTTGTTGCCACATGCACAATGCATGCTTGACCTCTGCTGTTGTTGATGTTCATACATTCAAGTAGAGCTCCATGCATGTCTCTTCGGCCATACTTTGTTGTCCCTATCTCTGGAGTATGTCTTTCAAAGGGATCAACTGCTACAAGATTCATGTAGGATGTCCTATAGCTGCTTCTCCTCCTGGAATGCAAGCTAGGATGAGCAAGGCTATACTACTAATGAGGGTGTCAGCTAATGAGGAATCTAGATGGAGGGTAATAGCTATGGTGACTGAAAAACTGCTTCTTGATTTTTCATTAAAAAGATTTTGCTGGCAATATGAAGAAAACAAGATTTCTATGTGTCACTGTGTAGGAACATTAAAAATGAGTGCACTAGAGGTGTACAGAGATGGGAAAAGGCGAAATATGCTAATGGATGGAAGTAGGGATGTTTAGAGGCCTCATAGATAGATTCCCAAACTTTGGGTCCTCTTTTGAGATCGATTTTGGCTTGTTTATAGGCTCTACCGAATCTTCATGTAGAAGACACAAAACTTCCTGTAGAAGACACAGAACTTCATGTAGAAGGTGAAATTTTAGCCTGAATGAAAGAAAATCTTAGGAAAGGGTAGTGGTCACGAAGGAATGGATTGTGAGGGATGCTTGCAGCCTAGTGCTGACCTCTATCTTTGTCTAGTGCCATCCTCCTAACCTGCAATGTCCTTCCTGTAACCTGCAATTATTCAATCAGAAATTAGGTTTATTTTTTTTTATTTTTTTTAATTTGAGATAGTTGGGGCGTCTCCAAGAGGTTTTCACCCTCACAGGCTACCCTGGGCGCCTCCAAGAGGTTTTCACCCAAGGATCTTTTATTTTTTCCTTTTTTGGTTTTTTCTCTGTTTCTTTTTTTTGTGTTCAAGGTGTGGGTGGAGTGGAGACAGGGGCCTACTCCACTACCAACATTGATTTATCCAGAGTTTCAATGAACTCCTGCTTAGAAAGGGGCTTCCTGTAGATTTTCAATTGATGCCCATTGACGAGCATGGGGATGGCTTCTTCATCAATGGTCCTGATAAGGATTGAACCATTTTCATTGCATTTCTCTACTGTATATGGTCCCAACCATCTTGTCCTCAGCTTCCCTCTGAAATCCTTATATGTTGAATCGTATAATAGCACCCAATCTCTTGGATGAAATTTATTTTCCTTAAGGTGCCGGTCATGCCATATCTTCATTTGAAGTTGGACCACCTCTGAGTGGAGAAGGGCCTACATTCTCTGTTCATCTAGTCCATTCAGCTGAAGTAATCTTTCATGTTGTGCATGGCTGAGATCTAGGTCCATCTAAGCTACTAACCTCAATGTGTTATATTCAAATTATATGGATAATAAAGCCTTCTTCTCGTATATTAGCTCATAAGGTGTGAAACCTGTTGTAGTTTTCCAGGTAGTGTTGTAGGCCTAGGCGATCTCAACTAAGCAATCTGCCCAATATTTTCTGCTGCTTCTCACCACTTTAGTCAAAATCTCTTCGAAAACTCTATTTGTGACTTCCATCTACCCATTTTTATGCGGATGATAAGGGGAGGAAGTTCTGTGCTTAATCCTATGATGAGCGAGCAGGTCTTCAATCAGGTTAGAGGTAAACTAACTTCCTTGATCTGTGGCTAACTCTCTTGGGTAGCCAAACTTGTAGAAGATATTTTCTCTCAAAAACTTAGCCACTTTTTCTTCTATTGTTGCCTCTATTGCCTTTGTTTCTGCCCACTTTGTTAGGTAGTCCATGCATACAATGATGTAAGACTTTTGTTTTGAAGGAGGTTTGATAGGACCCACAAAGTCCATGCCCCACTTCTCAAATGGCTCGAAATTCATTTGAGTTTGGAAGGGCATTTCATCCCTTGGAGTCGGTTTCCCCATCCTTTGACATCAGTCACATTGGCTGATGTATCTCCTGACATCTTGATGAAGAGTGGGCCAATAGTAGCTTGCCTGTAGAATTTTGAAAGCGGTTCTTTTTGCTGCAAAGTGGCCTCCACAGGGCCCATCATGACAAGTTAGGAGGATGTCAAAAACTTCCTCCTCCCTGACACAACACCTAAAAAGCTAATCTGGGCCAAGTTTAGACAGGTTACCCCCAATCCATGTGAATGGGGCACTTTTCCTCATGATCTTGCTCTTATCTTTTGAGGATAGGTGTGGCGGGAACTGTGCTGAAACCAAGTAATTTGCTATATCAGAAAACCATGGAGAGAGTACTGAAATAGCAAACAAGTGTTCATCTGGCATTTGATCGTCCACCATCCCTTCTTCACCTGCAGACAAAATCTAGTCTAGACAGAAAATCAGCAACAACATTTTCCTTACTTGGCTTATCAACAATGGTCAGATCAAATTGCTGCAATAAAAGTAACCATCTAATGATACAAGAATTTACATCAGGTTTATTCATCAAATACCTAATTGCAGGATGATCAATGTGTACAAATGTTTGATAACCAGTGATGTAGTGTCTGAACTTGTTTAGGGAATGGACTACAGCTAGGAGCTCTTTCTCAGTTACAGTATAGTTTAACTCTGCCTTGGATAGGTTTCTACTGACAAAATATATGGCATACAATAGCTTCTCTTCAACTTGTCCTAAGGCTACTCCTATGGCTTTGTTCAAGGCATCTGTGTGAATGTGGAAAGGTAGGGCCCAGTTTAGACCTCTCAAGATTGGGGCAATTACCAGCTTACCCTTCAACACATCCAGAGCCTCTTGACAGTTGTCAGTCCATATAAACTCAACATCTTTCCCCAAAAGACCAAACAATGGAGAGGCTAGATTACTGAAATCTGTAATGAATCTTCTATAATATCCTGCTAAGCATAGAAAACTCTGAACATCTCTTACCTTTTGAGGAGGTGGAACCTGTTGGATGACATCAATCTTGTTGGGATCCACTTGTAATCCTTGCTGAGAAATTGTATTACCTAACATAGTCCCTTCAGTCATTAGGAATTCATGTTTTTCAGGACTGAGGGATAGGTTCATTTCAATACACTTGGTTAAAACTTTTCCCAAGCTAGACAATGCTTCCCGGAAGTTGGACCCAAAAGGAGTAAAGTCATCCATACAGATTTCCATCGAATCATGAATGAACTTAGCAAATATGTTCGGTACTGCTCTCTGGAAAGTGGCAGGAGTGTTGCATAGCTCAAAGGGAAGGACCCGGTAGGCAAAGGTATAGGCAAAGGTAGCCCATGGACAAGTGAAAGTGGTCTTATCTTGGTCTTCCGGGCTTATTTGGATCTGATTACACCCACTAAACCCATCTAGGAAGGGAAAAAACTTCTTCTCTGCTAGCCCATCTAACACTTGATCTATGGAAGGCAAAGAGAAATGGTCCTTCTTGGTGGCTTTCTTAAGTTCTCGATAATCGACATAGATTCTCCACTTCCCATTTCTCTTCGGCAAAATCACCATAGGAGAAACCTGGTCGTTATCAGAGATGGGGTAGATGAATCCTGCATCCAACAACTTTTGCAATTATTCTTTGACAATGTCCTTAAGAGCTAGATTCATTCTCCTCTGAGGCTTCCTGACTAGTTTAGAATCCTCTTTAATGTAAATGTGATGGGTACAGACTGAAGGGTGGACTCCTTTCATCTCCTTATAGTTCCAAGCAAGAGCATCCAAATGGCGGTTCAATAAGCTACACAACACCTTCTTCTGAGAGGGGGATAGGGATGAGTTGATCTTCAAGGTTCTTTCAAAGCCAAATTCCACATTCTTAACTCGGGGAGAGGTCAGATCAGCCACACAGAGATCCACTGAAGCACTGGCTTGGGTGTCTTCTACCAACTCTTTTAATGGTAGCACACTGGGAGGTGGATTCTGAATCAAATTCTTAGTAAGTTCATCCTCGGTTTGAGGACCTCCCCTTGTGGCTTCCACTGTGCACACTGGTGCAGAGTAAAATTCATCCTCATCTTCCTCCTCCAACCAGAGAGGTAAGTCATGTTCTAGTAGAGGTTGGGCAGGAGCATATAGGACGAGTTGTTTGGACATAGGCCCATTCTTGATGGTCATGCTCCCAACTCGACAAATGTTGTAAGCATCTATAGTAGCTAACCAAGGCCTTCACAAAATGAGGCGGTATCTAGTGAGTTTTTCCTTTGGCTGAAGGACCAAGAAGTCCACAAGGTACTCCCAAGACTCAACAAAGACCATGACATCTTCCACAATCCCTTTGGGGCTCACGGTGGAACGCTCTGCTAACTACAGTACTGTCGAGGTCTTTCTTAGGGAACTCTGAAGGTTGAGTTTGGGCATAGTGTCCCTAGTCATCATTAATGGAAACCCCTAGATCATTCAAGGTGTGGGGGATTATGGTGCCATTGATGTGGACATCAACTATAGGACTCCTAGGGTCCAGATATTTTGGACAGATTACTTGTCCCAACATTAGGTCAGACAGTTGTCCTATGACATTGATAGTTGGGGCATCTTTCTTGCGCCTACCTGGGTGCCTGAAACACTTTTCTTTGATCAATTCATTGTAGATTGGTACATCTTTTATGGCCTGGAGAAGTGGTATTTTCACACATAACTATTTAAGCTCGCCCAGAAGTTCAGTCTCTTCTAGGTTCGGTTCCAGTTAGTCTCTTAGGAAAGGGTGGAGTGGCTTTGGGTCACTTTCCTGCTTCTCTTCCTCATCCTCCTTAGGAGGAGGTTGGCTATCTAGGAGGACCTTCCCAGATCGTAGGTTGATCTCCTGAATCTCCATAGCATTGGTGGGGCATGTTGTCTCTCCAGTATATATCTACTGGGCCTATCTGTTATTGGGATTTGGGTTTGGTTGAGCAGGTATCTGGGGTTGTCTCGGAGGAGCAGGAGGTAATAGTTGTGGTTGAGCCGATGGTGGAGGCAAAATAGTGGGAGGAGAGTTGTATTGGAGGCTCCACCCCTATTGAGGTGCATTCCACTGAGGTTGTGACTTAACATGAGAATGAAACAAATGAGCAGTAGGTTGAGTATGGTATTAAGATGGATATGACCAGGGAGGGGGTGCGGACCAGGAAGGATGAGCAAGGGGACCCCAAGAAGGTATGTGAGTGGATTGGTTAGGGTTGTAATAAGTTTGGGATGTCCCTTGCATCCCCTGCTGGTAAGGTCTGGATCCATGTAGCCTCCTTTGGTTTAGGAAGTAGAGTGGTTCAGTGGCTCCTTCAACCCCTTGATATATAACTTTAATTCCAAGTAAGGTTGGGCACTGCTTTGTGGGGTGTTCTTCCTCACAATTGAAGCATATCTCTACTGAGTGCAATGGACACTCGTTCTGAGGATGATTCCTTGTACAACTGGGACAAATGATGGCCAAAGCCCTCTCGGCTTCCTCTTTCTTCTGTTGGATTTGGAAAGTATCTAGTTGCATGGCAATGGTCTGTCTCATCTCAATTTTAAGTTCTTCCATCTGATTTGCAAACTCATGTTTGGAGAAGGTGGCACTCGCTGAAAGTTGACTCCCCCTACCTCTTTTCTGGGCTGCCCTAGAATGGTTTCTAAACATAGTCTTTATGTCATCATAAGGTAGCTAGTAGATGTCTCCTCTAGCTAGCAAATGGAGGGTATCTAGAAGGTCTTCAGGGATTCCTCAGAGCAAAACCAGCTTCAGATATTCGAGGTCAAGTGTGCACCTGGCCCTTTTAAAACTAAGTCGGAACCTTTCTTTATAGTCTTCTAAAGATTCATCACTTCCCATGGTCATCCGAAAGATTTCTCCCTTCGTTTCCTTTGACCTACAATAATCATGGTATTTGTTGTTAAAGGCTCACTGCATCTGAGCCCAAGTTGTGATATTGTTTCCAGGTAACCCCATGAACTAGCATAGTGTTGTATCCTTGAGGGTAGAGGGAAAGAGCTTCAACTTTTTCTCATCTTCTACATAGTTATAGGTTCGAAAAAGGACAACAAACTCAAACAAGAAGGTATTAGGGTCTTTAGTGGTCAATCCATGGAAGTGAGGTAAGGTTGAGGAACTGATTTTTTTCATTTTCGTGTTCCCATTGGTCTTTCAGATGGGAAAGGCACCTTCTATTCTCTCCTCAACTCCTATATCATTTCTGTGTTCAACCATGGTCCCAAGAGGAATGTTTTCTTTCTCTTCTTTTGTTAGAGGATCTTCATGTATCTCTAGAGGTTCACTACCACCGAAGAAGAGAAAAGGGTAACTGAGTGATGTGGTGGGGGTGTTAGGTAAGAATTTTCCTGAATTGTCTATGTTCCTACGAGGCATGAAATGAAATATTTTTGGTTGGTTTTTGTGTTTTTCTATGCTTGTACCTGCAAAACTGAAATTGATTGAACAATAAATGGCAACTAACTACAATAAACCTTGTTGGAATGAAAATTGCAAAATTGAAATGAAAGCAGGAAATGACTAATCTATGCTGCTGACATGAAATTGCAAAAATGAAATGCTAAGATACGCTTATAGAATTGAAATTGCGGAAACGAAATGGTAATCTACACTTGCAGAATTGAAATGCTAGTCTAGGAAAGCAAGAAATGTCTAATCTACTCTTGCTGAAATAAACTACTTTAGCAAAAGGTTGCAGTAGAAAATAGAAGAAAAGCAGCAATCACAAATACTCTGACGCTTTCCTGACAATGGCACCAAAAATATGGTGAGCTCTAGTATTGTGGCAATGATGCTACAACTCTTGGGACTCCCTTCTTTACTTTTGTCAACCCAGTTGTTCGTAGCAATCTTGGAAGCGATGGTGCTATATGCACTAGTACTAGCTCTTGCCGCAGGCTGTCACTTGATCAGCTGGCACAAGTCGACTAGGAGCTTAAGCCGACTTCTATGAGCTCTTAGAAGAAGCTTTTAATTGTGATGGATGAAAGCTAACTCAAAAGAGGCTAGTCTACTTACAAAAAGAAGCTGAAAGTTGAAAAGAAATACAAACCCTAGCAAACCCTAGTTTTACCAACTAACCTTACCAGTGCAAGAAAAGAGATGAAAGCGGTGGAAATGGATGCCATTGACTCTTGTAAAGGTAAAATGCATGTGACTAAGCTACTTTTGAAGTAAAATATGGAAAAATCATCTTTTTGTATTTTTGAGTACTTTTGCATAATTATTATGCATGTGCTCTAACAGTTTTTTACTGTGCAGAGGTTGATTGGCGAAAGGAATTGGAGTGGGTTCTTGCAGGAGGTTGGGAAGGTGAGAAGAGGGCTTAAGGGGTCCCTAGCACCCTTCCAAAGAGTTTCACAACATTCAGATCTCGAAAAACTACTCACGTGAACCTCTACAGGAAGTCTGTATGGGTTTTACAAGATGTTCTACAGGAAGAGCCGAAAGAGGATTTTGGAGGGTTGATGGTGGAAAAATGGTGGGAAAGTGGAAATGGAGGATAGATGAGGATGTGAAGGGTGTCTAGGACCTGGTGAATGAAGCTAAGGAGTGATGAAGGTGGTTGGAGTTGTTCAAGGATCGAGGGAGCAATGTTGCACAAGAATGTAGAAATTAGGGCAAAGTGGAAAAGTGTTGCAAATGAAGGGAAGGAATCTTGGATTAGGGGTTGGAGCAGGTTGTATGTTAGAGGAAGGATAGGCAAGGATGTATTACAGGTGTTCTATCTATTTTGACCAGAGATTGAACAAAGACTAGGAAAACCAAAGATCTATCTATTTTGACCTAATCTGACCTAAAAACCAGAAACATGATGAACAAAAGTTTATAGACAGGAAATCATGCAAGATAACTATGAAAACTAAGCAAGAACAGATCTAGACATGTCAGTACAACTGATATCAACTTTTCCCACTAAAAATCTAACACTAGCAATTGCATGGAAAGACAAAAACAATGTTTTTGTGGCAGCAAGTATACCTTGGTCTCAGCTCATGGTCCCAAGGAGGGAGAGATGAGATCAATAATTTCTTGATGGCCCTTTTACAGATCTTTTTTGTCACCAAACTATCAAATCAACTTTAATCATGAAAATCTATTTTAATCATAAAAAACATCCTAAGTAACAAAGCAAGATCTTAACCTAATTAACAGAAATTATTCTATAAATACAAGGAAAACACATCAAATTACAAAAAGATGATACTGGAACTTGGGTTGGTCCCAACCCCAAGAGCTACAGCCTCCTAAAAAATCTCAGAGCTGGTGCAAACTGAAATTTATCTCCATTACTCAAAAAATAATCATGTCACAAAACTGTTTACAGCAAGAACATGAAAATGAGTTGAAATGCAGAGTTGCACTAAGTGTGAAAAACAATTGTTAAATAGCTAAACCACCAAGGCTTGAAGCCTTCCTACTTATGCACCACGAGGACTCCCAATAGCCCTCCTTAATTTTAGGAGCTTGGCTACTCAAAGCTGCAGTTAATCAACCACTTCAAAAAGTCTGCTCGGCTGCCCCTTGAAATCAACTTTGTTGGGTTGTTGAACTCCGAGATGATGGTGGAGAACTTGAGGAAGAGGTCATTTAGTGTAGGGGACACCCTTCCTACAAATCTGCAGCCTTGTTCCTTCGTATTTGGCTGTCAACTTTCTCATAAATGCTTGACCTTGGTTCAAAAGATGTCCAAAAATCTGCAATAAGCACGTATTAGACTTTGTGGTCAAGTGACTATTATGATTCATTCAATTAACATAAATATATTCAAAAACATGCATAAAACTATGAATAATGGTGGATTAATCGAGAATAATAGGCAAAATGAGCCCAATAACTTACCCATTTTTGGGGCTCATCAATCTCAATGGTATTCATCTTATCTCGGGAAGAGTAGTGCAAAAAGGGAGATTATCTTAATGTCATTGAAGGACAACATGCAAAAAAGAAGATTCAAAAGAGAAGAACAAAGAATCATGGGTTACACTTGATGAAGAGTAGACATTAGAATCAGAGATTGAGAAAGTTCATGTTTATTATCAAATCCTCAATGTGCTCAAGAGAATAGTTTGCAAAAAGAAGAAGATTTGAATTTCATCGAAGAAGGAGACATCTAAGATTATACAAATCAATAAGTGGACCAGGGGCATCAAAACTATATTGAAATATGGTTCTAAATGTTAGGATATTCCGACACTTGATCCGTGGCTCGACACCCGATTGGTCCATGAATTCTATTTAAAGCGCATGGAGGGTCATTTGTAGGTTCACCGTGCATGAGAGAAGCTTATGTAAATTTTCATTCTTTTATTAATAAATTGCCTGTAGTAGCCACGTTGGCGCAGGCCGTGGACTGTTTCCCTCTCTGAGGGTTTTAACCACGTCAAAATACTGGTGTATTGATCTGTGATCTGTTTGTGAGCGGTGTCCTTTTGGTTTTCTTTCTGAGGAACTTACCCTGTAAATTCCTACATGGTATCAGAGCTATTTGAGGGTCGCGTCCGTTGGTGATGCAAATCTGAAGCCGGTAGAACTGCATGCAGCTGTCGTTTCCTAGATCTACTGTTTCTGACTACTTTTGGGCCAAGAGGACTGCTCTGTTGTGTTCGGAGCATCTGTTCCAGTGAGGAACCCCTTTCGTTTCACACGAAAAGGTTTCCGGTAGCCCTATCTATGTCATTTTTAAGATCTGGAGGTATACAATCTTTATTTGCAGTTTACTGTTACTTTCTCTCTGCTTATTTCAGTTTCAGTTTATTTAGCTTTTTTTTAACCGGATCTATACTTTTCATTTCTACGTATGCTCTTTGCCCTGCGACTCTGTTCGATCTGGGCAAATCAGAAACAGAAAGGAAGGATTTTTTCTCATGCATATGCTCTTTTCCCTGCACCTTAGTGTGATCTCGGAAAATTAGAAACATTGAGAAAATATTTAGTTTCTCGGCTAAAGCTAACTTTGAGCCACAAGGTTCAATTTTTTAAATATTTAGTTTTTTGGGTAAAGCTAACTTCGAGCCATAAGGTTCGTTTTTCTTTGCATGTCCGTATTGGGTTTTGTGTTTTGTGTTTTGTAGGGAAAAAGAGGTTTCTCAAGGCAAGCACGCAACCCAAAGCCTCCCCCCCTCTCTCTCTCTATCTCTCTCTCAAATTTTTTGTATAGATCAATTGGTTCAAAGCTATTTTGAGTAGAGGTCTTGGGTTCAAATCTCCATTTTGTGTGGGCGTTTTTTTTCATTCCCGCACATTCGCGCACTTTGCTGGCAACTTCAACAAATATTTTTCAAAAAGCCATAACTTCTTCATCCGGAAGCCTTTTTCAGAGCCGTTTTTTTTAAAACAACCTAATTTTTCGAGATCTATCCATTGGAACACTTACTTTCAGCATCTTCAGCTTCAGTTTTTTTAAAAAAATGGAAAGTCCATGCCAAGTCATTCTTGACAGCACTAACTACTTCCAATGGGTATCCTACATGGAAGATTTACTTAGAAGTAAAGGTCTCTACAGAATAGCCACGGGCCAAGAGAAGAAACCAAAGATGAAGACAAGGTTGCTAAATGGGAAAATAGACAAGATCAGCACGTGGTTTGATAGGGATGTCTATTTCTCCTGATCTTAGATTCCATATTGCAGAACTTGATACTCCTCATGGAGCATTGGAACAAATCACTAAAGTTTTTGGGATTAAAAATGAAATTAGAGACCATCAACTTGAAAATGAGTTGCTTACATTGGATCCTAATAATTTTTCTTGCATTGAAGATTTCTTGTCCAAATTCAAGACCCTTAGATATCTCTTGGAAGGTGTTAAGGTTAAGAAATAAGATAGTAACCTTATTTATTCCATCCTTACTAAGTTGGGACCAGCCTACTCTGTATTTGTTTTCACCTTCCATTCTACAAGGGAAGCTTTCATTTGTCAAGGAAAAGACTACAAGGCCCCTTCCTTTGACTCTTTTTTTGATTCTTTAATAAGAGAACAAGAAAAACTCTTACACCTTGTTCTTCTTAATCTTGGAAACTCTTCCAAGAAAGCGTTAGCGGCCCAGCAGCAACCAAATTTAAAGAATCCTACGAAGTCATATCCTAAAAAGAATGGTCTTAAACCAAACAAGGGTCCTAAGCAAACTCAGTCTCAAAATGAAAGATCATTTCAGCAAAATGATAAGACCCATAAAAACAAATGGAAGAAGACTGATAGACATTGTAACTTTTGTAATCGAGATGGCCACTTAGAATCTAAATGCTTTAAGAAGATGGAAGCCTTGGAAGCCGCAATGAAGAAACATAACATCCGTGTGGAGCATTCTTCTACTTCAACTTCAACTTCATCTTTAGGAATGGCACTTTCTGCATGTCGTTGTCAATCATCTCAGTCT
>APFE031312268.1:34695-59189 GCA_000404065.3 Pinus taeda | reverse complement strand
AACCAGATGTAAGTCACTTTCGTATTGTTGGAAGTGAAGCATGGGCCCATATTCCAGATGAAAAGCATAAAGCTTTAGAACCTAAGAGTGAGAAATGTACTTTTGTTGGATATTCTGAAGATGTAAAGGTTATAGACTTATTCCATTTAAGTCCAAAAATGTTATCATTAGAAGAGATGTAAAATTTGATGAAAATAAATCGGCCTGCCAGCCTAGTCCGGCGGATGTGCCACCTCTTCCTATCTCTTCTACTTTTGAAAACATTTCTTCTTCAGATGATGAAAGTGAGGATGACAATCCTCCCCCACCTTCTCAGGATCCTCAACTCCCAAGATGGGTCCGTGCTACTCGGGATGCAGCAGGTGATCTTGCCGGTGATCCTACAGATCAGCGACGTACACGTTCTCAGTTTGAAAGAGCCTCTTCTTTACTGGCTCAAGCTCAGTAAATCATGATCCTGACACTTTTGCAGAAGCTTCAGGCCATCCACATTGGGAAGCAGCTATGAATGAAGAATATCATTCATTGTTGGCAAATGATACATGGGATCTTGTTCCTCTACCAAAGGGACGCAAACTTGTTAGATGTAAATGGGTTTACAGAACAAAGTATGGACCAGATGGGAAAGTTGATAAACATAAATCTCCTCTTGTTGCTAAGGGATTTTCACAGGTTGAAGGCATTGACTACACTGAAACCTTCTCCCCTGTTGCCAAAATGAACTCTATCCGCCTTGTTCTTTCCCTTGCTGCCTCTTTAAAATGGGAAGTCCATTAGATGGATGTTAAATCTGCCTTCTTGAATGGGGACTTGCATGAAGAAATCTATATGGAACAACCCATTGGCTTCATCCAAACAGACTCCAGCCTTGTTTGTCGACTTAAGAAATCTCTTTATGGTCTCAAGCAAGCTCCTCGGGCTTGGTATGCCAAAATGGATAGCTTTCTTTTAGAATCTGGCTTTTCTAGTTGTTATTCTGACAATACTGTCTACACCAAGAAAGTGGGCAACTCTCTTATCATCCTTGTTCTTTATGTTGATGATCTTATTCTTACTGGTAGTGATCCCAACCTTATAAACCATGTGAAGTCCAGCCTTATAAAGAAATTTGAAATGAAAGACTTAGGACACTTACACTATTTTCTTGGTCTTCAAGTCTTGCAATCCAAGGAGGGTATTTCCCTTTCCCAGTCCAAGTATCCTTGTGATATTCTTCGTCATTTTTCACATGGAAGAATGTAAGCCAGCCCCTTCTCCCTTTCAGTCTGGAGTCAAACTTTCAGTCTCTTGTACTTCTCCTGAAGTTGATGCTACCTTATACCGTCAACTTGTAGGAAAACTCTTGTATTTAACCCATACTCGTCCTGACCTTTCCTTTGTTGTTGGCCTTGTAGCTCGTTTTTTGCAAAACCCCCGTGAAAGTCATTGGAAAGCAACTAAAAGAATACTTCGTTATGTTCGAGGTACAATACAGTTTGGGATTCATTACAGTGCCAAAGAAACTCCTCTATTAGTTGGTTTCATTGATTCTGATTGGGCTGGTGACCCTGATGATCGGAAGTCTACTGCCGGTTATGTCTTCACTCTTGGTTCAGGACCTATTACATGGGCTTGTAAAAAACAGGCTGCCATTTCTCTTTCGTCAGCAGAAGCAGAGTATCGTGGTGCCGTGGAAGCTAGTAAGGAAGCCTTGTGGCTTCGTCAGATCCTATCAGAATTTGGCTTTGAGCAGCAGCATCCAACCACACTTTGGTGTGATAATCAAAGTGCCATTCAGCTATGCAAAGATCCAATCCAGCATCAGCGCAGCAAACACATTGAACTACACATGCACTTCATCAGAAAACTCATTCATGACCATGTTCTTGAAGTGCAATATTGTTCAACAGATGATCAGGTTGCAGACATCTTCACAAAGGCTCTCACAGAGCAAAGTTCACTAAAATTCGATATATGCTTGGAGTTCAGGAAGTTGTCACTAAGGGGGGATAGGCTCTAGTGCCTCCTTCCTTCTCCTATTGTGTCATATTTGTAAATCCTTCAATCCTATCCCAAGTTGTTCTTAAGGGGGGATGTTAGGATATTCCGACACATAGGAAATAGTTAAGTTCAACTTGGTCTAGTATAGAGTTAGGTATAGAGTTAGGTAAAGTGTGTTTCTTTACCGTTGTACATTTTGTAACTTACAATCCGACGGTCACGATATGTAGTGATCCGACGGTTCATTCTCTCCTCGGTATTACCGACACTTGATCCGTGGCTTGGCACCCGATTGGTCCATGAATTCTATTTAAAGCGCATGGAGGGTCATTTGTAGGTTAACCGTGCATGAGAGAAGCTTATGTAAATTTTCATTCTTTTATTAATAAATTGCCTGTAGTAGCCACGTAGGCGCAGGCCGTGGACTGTTTCCCTCTCTGAGGGTTTTAACCACGTCAAAATACTGGTGTATTGATCTGTGATCTGTTTGTGAGCGGTGTCCTTTTGGTGTTCTGTCTGAGGAACTTACCTTGTAAATTCCTACACTAAACAATCAATAGCTTGCAATAACACACTCTTGTTCAACAATTCCTGATCTCATCTCAATCAAATAATTTTGTCTCTTACATTCAGGTATATGTCAGAGAATATCATGCTTTCACATGATTTTATTTATCATCCTATTATGCAAGTGGCTCCATTGGAAGTATTCCTACACTTGAAGATGATTTTGTTTTTTTAAGTGGAGTAGAATAGGAAAAGAAATAAAAAAATGAAAAATAAGAGAAAAAATAGAAGCTCAAGTGAAAACCTCCTTTGAGGCACCTAAGATTTTCTCATTGATTGAAAACCTCCATGAGGCGGTTAATGGGTTGAAAAAATAAAAAAAGAGAAGAAGAAAAAATCCTAGGTTAAAACCTCCTTTGAGGCACCTAGGGAGGCCTACTAGTTGAAAAAATGATTGAGATAGTTAGTAGGATTAGAAGAAAAAAATGAAAAAAAAATATATATATATATATTTGCTCCATGTATCTCTCTCTCATAAATGCGGGTGTTCTCCAACCTCTACAAGCAACAAAAACTAGCCACCAAAAGAAAAGTTGATCAAAATCCTAGTCAAAGGAAGTCAAAATTGCATTTTCTCCTCCCTTGCTTGGATACTCCAGAAGGATGAAGCCTATGCCAATCCATCACCCTCATCTATTTCCACCATCCACTCGTAAGTCTCAAGCTTTTACCACTCATTTTCCTTATTGTCCTAAAATGCTACAGGAGGACTCTATTTTGCAACAGGAAACAAAAATAGATAGAGCAGAAATTTATTTTTGTGATATCTTGAAAATCATGCATCCATTTACCAAGCTATTTCAGGGGGAGATGCATATGAATGAGAGTAACATAGCCAAGCAATTTCAGTGAATTTTGGTGCACACTTTTTGATAAATTGATCTCCATCACCTACATCCATTTTTAAATTTTCTCGATATCCATGCATCCATTTACAAAGTTGTTTCATGGGGAGCTGCACATGTATGATGGTAACATGCCCAAGAATTTCTAGTAAATTCCAGTGCACAGGTTTCGAGAAATCGACCTCCATCACCTACAACAATTTTTTATTTTTCTTTAGATTCATGCATTGATTGGCCAAGAGTTTTTCTTGGGGATGTGCATAAGGATGATGGAAACATGCTCAAAAAAAGTTTAGGTCAATCCAGTATACCATTTGGTATATATGGGAAAAACAAGTCTGCTACAGGAAACTACTACAAGATGTCTTGAACTGCTACAGGATGTCCTGAATTGCTACAGGAAGTTGGCTGAAGGATTTTGGAGGAAACGAATTGTGGGATGAAGTTTTTAAAGGGTGTATGAAAATTTTTAAAAGTGTGGGGAAGGTGAACATCACCCATGGCCAATATTACCACTCCAATAAAGTCGTATTTGAATAAGATAGATTGTTCATGGTAACCGAAAGACAAAGGTTTAGAATATGGTTTGGAATCCATCAACTCCAATAGTAGTAGATTGGGCACTATAAATAAACTTTCACACAAGAACCTTATCATTCAAAGAATCATCATGATATGAAGACCTGTGTAGAAGTAAAAAAAGGAAATTATCACCTCCAGAGGACCATGGATTGATCATCAACTTAGTAGCAGCATGCATGCCTCTCCAACAACCATCAAGTAGGTGCAAGTATGAAATATTCTTGACCTATTTTCTTGAGCATATTATTGTTAGGAATTTCTTGTCAATGCATGAGAGGTCAGGTTTTATAAGCTAAGGATGGGTCACTAGTCTCAACCACCCTAAACTAGTTAATTGCAACTAACTACCTCACTCATGCAATGTGGTGATGATTGTGAGGAATGGGGACAAAAGTTAATAGAGGAAATTTGTGATAAGGCCAAGTCACCAAAGAACTCCAAGCCCTCCATCCACTTCAATTCCATTATTTGTCCATCATTCATTCATCCCATATCATAAGAAAAAGTATTAATATTTTTCAAGAACAAACCCTACACTTCGTCTCGGCCTAAAAATTTCGTGAAAAAACACACAGAGAACGTCGTCGCCATTTTCACAAATGTACACTACACCCTCTGATCCCTAGCATCATCCTCCAAACCCTCTACATCATTTATCATCACTCCCTTATAGTTAAAATACCGTGAAAGAGAATAAAGGATGGCTACAGGAAGAAATCTCCTTCTATAACAACATGTACAACCATTACAACAAGCCATAGTCCTATATTTTTCCCCTTTCCCATCAAGTAGAGGGAGTAATACCAACTCAAAAGACTCTACCACTCTAATAAGGAGTCTCCACCGCTAACAATAACACCTTGGGTACTAACAAAGGACCTGCACACATAGCAACAACAACAGTCAAATACCATGAAGGGCAGAGAAGGACACAGGAATAGAAAAAACAAAAAATGCCAGGAAGGAGCACCAAGAGAAATGGATGCAGGATTTAATGGAAGGAAAGAAAAATTTGACACCTGAGAGGAGTCTAACCACTAAAGAAACCATAACTAGGAATTTTAAGGCACAATCTAATTTTCTATAGGAAGAAATGGAGTTGCTACAGGAAAAACAAGGTTCCTAGAGGAGACAGTGAGCTCGGTAAAAGATTGTCCCCAGAGGAAAAATGGGCCATATATTTGGGATTATTAGTCACAAAACCCTATAAATTTGAACGATACTTTAAAGAAGGGGTAAGTACTTAATCTATCACCTCTCATAAAAACAAAATCTATGAAGTTTTGAAAAATTCCTCCACTAAACATTTGGTAGTAGAGCCATAAAAATTTAAACTGTGGAGTTTTCTTGTAAGGATGAGCATTATGATGGGAGAATAAACTTGTTTTGAGATTCGCATGCCATTCCTCACCTCACTCATCAACAAGAAGCACTCCTCCTCTTGCCATAAGATGAAATGATGAGCATTATGAAAGTGACAATTGGCAGCAGGGTTCCCTTGCACAATCCTTGAGAAGACATGGGAAAATGTTGTTGATATGGATAGAGAAGCATTTTTGGACTTAAAGAGAAAGTCAGGGATGGATCTACAAAAGAGGAAGAGGGTGTCAAAGAAAAATAAAAATGTTGAAACATAAGATAAAGTGCCTAAAAACATCAAAATAAAGGATAAAAGGAGAATAAGAAGCAAATTGAAGAGATACCCTCCCTCCATTCCAAAACAAAGGTTACCCAAGCCTCTCATAAGAAGCCAAGCACCATGGGAACCATGAATAAACGATTGAAAATAATAATATGCCCTGTTATAGGAAGGCATAAATTTGCTACAGGAGAGGGAGAAAGCTACTACAGGAAAGTGTTGATCAATGATAGAACAAATCAGAGAGGCCACCATGGCCATGAGTGAGGCACAATGAGGTCACTAAGTTTCTCAGAGGATGATCAACACTTTCAGTAAGGGGCTATGATGGGCTTCCAAATTAGACATAAATTAAGGATGATCTAACCATCCTTTAGCACATTAAACCTCTCTTTTTGCGTTAGATAACATATTTTTAACTTTAATATGTTCATTAGGAATGGTTATGGATAATTTCATATTTATGCCTAATATTATTTATTTTTATAGATTATTGTGAGATTATTGGGAAAATTATGGACATTTGGAGGAGGAGATAATTTAGGGATCTACTCCCTACTACAGGAGGATCCGTATTGGATAATAAATCAACAATATGTTCTAAAATTATTGCACACATTCTTTAGCTCCAATGATTGAGAAAACCTAGGAATATATTCCTTGTCATTTAATGCAGATTCCTGGTATTAGGAACCAAATCCACTATTAGCGGGTTTTTGGGGGGGAAAGCTTCCTCCATTCATGGAAAATGTTCCCTAATCAATTTGTATAAGTACCAAGTTGAACATTCCTGTACGAATTGATTTTTATTAGTTTTCTTGTGGAGAGAACTTGTATTTTTGCAACTCCACTTTCATTTCTTGCAGTGATATAATTGAATGGATGGAAATAATGAATATTGGTACCATGTTCAACTTCTAAATATTGGTCTCCTTCATAGGACTCTAATTTTTCTTGGTCATGGCCATCATAGGAGCGTTAGAGCCCTTTTGTATAATTTATTTTTCTTCCTTTCACTTCTTATTAACATGCATCTCTTGTTCTTGTCTTTTTCTATTTCTACATTTAGTATTGATGATTTCCTGTTGTAGGATTGGGTTAAATGGTTGAAGTGATTTATTTTGTAGGATCAAAAACATGATTTAATAGCTTGAACTGGTTTGGAAGTTCATAGTAATCAGTGAGAAACTTGGATTAATTTTCTTATTCCCAAATTTAAATTTTTGGAAGTCCCTTGTGGCAAATAGTAGTAGATGTATGCTATTTTTTAAAACATGTTAACAAGCTTCAATCGATTTGATTCCACTTGAATTAGATAAAAAAAAAAAATCTTGCTAGTAACAAAACTAACCTAATTTAAATTTCACTTGATTAGGTTAGGAATTCGATAGACTAACTAGCTCACTAGTTCTCGCATTTTTAGATTTTAGACTAGTAATTTTTTGTTATTTCTTGGCATGTGTTAACAAGGGATTTTTGAGTGATTCCACTTGGAATGGAGACATATGATATCCTAGTCAATAAAAAATTTCCCATCCCATTTGGATATGATTTTCTTAGTCATTCGGTAAATTATATCTTCCTGTAGCAAACCTATTACATGTAGGAGATTCCTATAGCACTATTCCATCATCTATATACTTGCCCATACTTTCTAAAAAAACATTCATTTTGTCCCTTATGATTGAATCATCATTCCTAAGCTATAAATCAATGATTAGGGAAGGCTAAATACCACTTAAGACTTACCTTTTACCCTTGAAAAACATCTCAACAATTTGGGTTAATGGACAGATTTATGAGATCGATAATACAATGATGATTTTCTTGATAGCCACATCCGATGAACTCTATCAAGGGATCCGAACTCTTTGAAATGTAATCATTGATATTTAGTTCATGATATTTTATTTATTCAATTAGAATAGGTTTGTTTTCCTTGTATTTTATTTCTTACAATAGGTTAAGATTTCCATTTCAAGCATTTCCATTTCTATAATTAGTTTAGGATTTGATTTCATTACATTTAATCCATTACATCATGATAGCAAAGGAAGGAAATATTGTATGTTGCACATATAGTGTCGATACCTCTTAATTTTGTATGAACCTCAGGTTGAATAGTTGGTAGCCTTGGTAGTTGCAACATTCTTGTTGTGATATTGAGGCTCAATAGTTGTTTCTAATATTTTCTTTGGAGTTCATTAGCCATCAAGTGCTGGTATCAAGACCTGGAAATACCTGAGAAATCACAGAAATATTAGGAAGAAAAGGCCACTGGAACTTTGATAAAATAGCTAAAATGGATTAATATTGAGTTTTCTGGACCCCACAGGTCATAGGTTGGGAGTTTAGCCTCATGGAATGGATGTGAGCAAGTATCCACCCCAACCTATAGTGGGCCAACTTCTCTATGGGAGGGTATCAGGAACTTAGGCTAGGTCAGGAGCCTAAGTAGGTTTGGTTTTGAGCCGAGCCTGACCTAATAACATTTTATCACACCAAGGAGGAGGGCCAAATCTAATCTAGGTTATAGATAGAGGTTTGGGCCCATAAATGGAAATGAAAAGGCGTATGCTATTGGAAAGGGTTGACTTCTAATTGGTTGTTATCCCACTCACCATGTGGCCTATCTACAGTGGCAGTGGCACCTCCAATCATGTGCCACATTGGGCATTGGTCGATCATCAAGTGGAGGGTAAGGTGATGTGAATATGTGAGCAAGGAATATATTTAGGAAGGTGTCATTCTCAATCCATAATTCAGATTGAGGTAAATTTTATATTGTTGGAATCGTCACGATGATATGAACATAATGAGAGTCTCTAATTGAAGTTTGTTGAAGGATGGGAAAAGTCAAAATTTTAGGCCTTATTCCCATAATTGTATTTTGGGAGTTGGATTTTCATACTAACTACCACTTTATAACTCTGGTTTGGTTCTAAGGTTGGGGGGGTTACAAAATCCATTTGCTCTAGTTTCTAAGTACACTTCTATTAGAACTATTTATTATGTTGCTTCACTTAAGGGTTAGAAGATACATTAGATGGATGTAAATACCACATTCCTTAATTGTGCAATTGAGGAGGAAGTGCACATAGATAAACATTAGGGATTTGAGGTACATGAGAAGGAGCCCCATGTTTGTAGACTCACAAAGGCTTTGTACATAATCAAGCAAGATCCTAAGGCATGGTATTCTAGGATTGATTGATATTTAATCATCTTTTGCTTCACCAAAAGTGTTGTGGATTAAAACCTCTACTACATGGTTGTTAATGGTGATCCTCTTATCTTGGTTCTTTATGTTAATGATTTGGTCATCACAGGGATAGAGTGACTCATTGTCAAGCATAAGAGGGCATTAGCCTTAGAGTTTCAGATGAAGGAAATTGGCCTTATGCATTATTTCTTAGTTTAGAGGTATGACAATGACCTAATGCGATATTCCTTAGACAGGCGAAGTATATTGTTCAGATTTTGAATAAATTTTGTATGATGGACTATAAATCCACGGTTACACTTGTGGTGACTAATCTTATGAAGCTGAGATATTCTTCTTCATATTAATATTTGGTGGATCCCACGATGTACAGGAAATTGAGTGGATCCAATATGTACCTGGTAAACACCAGGCCTGTTAATTTCTTTACAATGAACACCCTAAGCCCCTATATGATTGGGCTAAGGCAGATACTTTATGTTATAGAAAAGCATGTGTTGAGGTATCTACACAAGACAATTGGCTATAGATTAAGATATGTCTCAATTGGTGAAGTGAGGCTACAAGGACATATAGAATCATATTGGGTCAAGAGCTCAGCTTGGGATAATGTTAATTTTAGATAACAATGGTATGTTCTATGCTTAAGAGCAATTTTACTTCAATATTCTTATTATCCCAATATCAATATCTAGTTTAGCAATCACATCAACATGATAGAAAAATGCAGCTAGAACATAAACAATAAAAGTAGAAAACAAGCCAACACAAGAGGACACAAGATATGGCACCAGCCAGGGACAACCCCCATTGTAGGGAAACCCGTGATCAATTCTTCTTATAATTCTTCAAAATTTTAGCACAGAGGGAGAGTACAACATACAATTTCCACTTGTCAAATCAAAGTGAAATATGACCAGTCAAACAACAATAATGGAAAGTCGTAACTAGAAAGTCGACACTGGTCAACAGGGTAGATTTTCACCTCCAAAACATATTAGTCAAAGTTGGTCAACTGGGCCTCTAGAAGCTAGCCAAATCAGCCCAAAAATAGTCTGAAACTGTTCATTCAAATATTCTCAATGAAATTCAATGTTGCAACAAACCCTTTTGCAGTCAACGTTGGTCAAATAGTGGTCAAACAACCTCAATATTTGTGCCCAAAAATGTGGCCTACTAAAAAAAGATTCCCCACACAAAACCATAATCAGAATAGGTCAATGTTGGTCAACGCATGTCAAAACAACCCTCCTGCAACTTCATTCAATGTTGGTCAGCACAGGGAAAAACAACCCTTCTCTTCTTTGCACGTGTGGAGAGTTACTTATGAAATTCGTGCCCAATCAATGAAGGAGAGACAAGAATGAGTTTGAGTGAGATGCCAAAATGAGGAGGAGGCTCCTTGTATTTATATGCAATGTTGTGGACTTGAGGGTGCAAATTAGTTGGTTTCCTGACCTTAACAATTTATCCATAATCAAAATAAATTCATAATTCCATTTGTACATGTCAAAATGGGATGATCTTTAGATCAATCCTACACATCTCGGAGAGAGGAATCCAATAAAGATATCATCTTCCTCATATAAGTTTCCAAAGGTGAATGTTGGCCCTAGTTGCCAAATTTAACACTTCCTCTCAGGTAGGGAGAACTTCACCTACCAAACTATCTGACAATCTGTACCATCCCTATCTCTTCTCTACTAAACCATGAAGAAAGAAGAAATGATCGAGAGTGTATAATACCATTCTCCACTGACCAAAAGTTAGTTTCATTTGATCCCAAATCAATATCAACATTGTAGCATCGGGAATACGGTAGTACATGATGCGTCCGTCGGTAGTCCTATGGTCCCTATCCTCATTTCCCTACTCATTGGCTAGATGAGAGGTACTTCCCATGAGTCCCGAACTGCATGGATAGGATGTTCTAGTAGGATAAGTTGAACCAATCAACCTTCTCATATGTCATAGGAGAAGGCGAATCACTCATCCTATGCATATCTGAACATGGGGTATGATAGGGGAAGTTGAAGCACTCACCCTGTACATTGCACACCACTAGGGGAAGGTGAACTACTAACCCTATGGTCATTCATCACTCCAAGGAGTACCCCAAGCCCCCCCGAAGCTCCTAGAGCCCAACATCCCTGTCATCCGGGACTGTCATAAGAAGGTCTTTCCATGACTCCAAGTCGTTCACGGAAGGTTAATAATTTGACCTTCCCAAGGGGCTTTGTAAGAATATCAATGACCTGATCATCAGTCCCAATGTGTTTGAGCCTTAATTCTCCACATTGTACCATATCATGAATAAAGTGGTACCTGATATCAATATGCTTGGAGTAGTCATGAAACATTGACATTCTCATAAAGATGAATCCCACTCTGGTTGTCACAAAAGATCACGACGATATCCAACATATGTTCAAATAGCTCACTAAAGAGCTTCCTCAACCAAACAACTTCACATGAGGCCATACTAAAAACAATGTATTCAACCTTAGTGATGCTCAAGGTTTGCTTCCTTCTCATCTATGATATCAAAGTAGAACCTAGAGAGAATCAACATCTAGATGTGATTTTACAATCTACCACATTCCTAGCCCAGTCTACATTAGATTAACCATGGAGCCTCACATTCTCAACAATGTATCTCAGTCAATAAGTGCTTGTGCCTTGGAGATATCTCAAGAGATTCTTGGCAACAATCCAATGTATGTGATGAGGCTCAACCATAAACTAAATCAATGTATTCATTGCAAAACATATGTCTAGATGAGGGTTCACGAAGATCATTAGGCCCCTCACGATTTGACGATAATCAGAGGGATTTCCCAAATTAAGCCCAATAACACTTCTACATAAATTCTTGAAGTTAAGTTCCATTGGAGTAGTCACAGACTTTCAGCCCACCATCACAAATATTTCAAGTAGCTTCACAATATATTTTCCTTAAGAAAAGAAAATCTCACCTGGCTTTTGCCATACCTCCAACCCTAGGAAATAATGCATCAGTCTTAGGTCCTTCATTTCAAATTTGAAAACCAACTCCCTCTTACATTGATGAATAAGAGGGTATGCACCTATCAGAAAGAGATATTCCACATAGAGTACCAAGATGAGAGGTATATCATCCTCAACCTTAAAGTAAAGGTTCAGATCAGCTTCATTTCTTGTAAATCCCAACTTCATTAGATAGTTGTCGATCCTCTCATACCAAGCCCAAGGTGCGTAATTCAACCGATAGGGGGCTTTATTCAACTTACCTACATGTTTTTGGTGATCTTGAACTTTGAAACCTTTATGTTGTTCTACATAGATTTCCTCCTTAAGTGAACCATGCAAGAAGGAAGTCTTGACATCCATCTAGTGTAGATTCCATCTTTGCGAGGTAGCAAGGGAAATGATCAAATAGATGGTGGTATAGTGGGAAACTAGTGCATATATCTCATCATAATCTACACCTTCCTTTTGAGAGAAGCCTCGAGCAACAAATATGGCATTTAACTTTTTAGCACTTCCATTAGTTCCATGCTTGATCTTGTAGAGACATTTTGAGGTGACAACAGATTTGTCCTTGGGTCTCGAGACCCCATCCCAAACATCATTCTTCATGATCAAATCATACTCTTTGTTCATTGCATCCTTCCAAACTTGGTGCTTTGCATCTTCTTCGAATGTGCAAGGCTCAGATTGAACAATGGTGCTCATTGTAGTTAAGTTCCCTTGGTACCTACTCAGTTTCTTGCTTCCATGAAATGTCCCCCCAGATCAATATGTCTCTCAGCATCTTCGAGATTTTCCCTAAGCCATGAGGGTCTCCTTTTTTATGAGGATGGCTCATGAGGGGCTAGATCAATGGGATCCATTGGTCCTTCAACATCAGGCATCGGCTCATCCTGTGGTTCTCCCGGCTTTCCTGAATTTTCTTCTTTGTAATTCCTTGGAAGAGGAAGGTTGGGAAAGATCCTCATAAAAGGTAGCATCATGACTTATCTTCACTTCTCTTTGGCTAGGCACATAGATTCTATATGCCTTAGAAGTTTCATTGTATCCTACAAATGTACCTTTCTTCCTAGAAGCATCCAATTTGATTCTCTTTACTTTTAGCACATGAAAATATACAAGACTACCAAAAATTCAAAAGTGAGAAACATCAGGTTTCTTACCAGTGAAATTTTTTTTGGGGGTTTTGGAGTCCAACACTTCATGAGGGCATCTATTTGGAACATACACAGTAGTGTTTGCAGCTTTGACCCATAAGAACTTCGAAATGGTTTGATCATGAAGCATGGAATGAATGGCTTCTACGATAAAACAATTCTCCCTTTCAAAAACATAATTTTTCTTAGGAGTATATGAGGTAGTAGTCTCCCTCTTATTGCCAACTTCCCTACAATAATTATTGAACTCATTTAGTTCATATTCGGTTCCATTATTAGTCCTTAATATTTTATTCTTCTTCCCGGTTTAATTTTCGACCAAAGATTTGAAACAATGGAACCATGAGAACACGTTGTCCTTCTTCTTCAAGAAATATATCAAAGTCTTGCAAGAGAAATCATCCATAAAGATAACAAAATATAAATATCCTTCCAATGAGTTCATGTGCATCATACCAGATAGATCAGAATGAACCAATTGTAGTATGTTGATAGTCTTGCTATCAATTGAGGGGAATGGTCCCCTTGTATGCATTCCTTCATCGCACCCTTGACAAAATCCTTCATATTCTACTTTAAATTTAGGGATACCTATCACCATCTTCGTCACACCAGGTATAACCTTATAATGTAGATGAGAAAACCTTTGGTTCCATAATTCAGATTGAAGTGATGTGTTGCAAGACATAGCTCCCAATGGATGTCCTTTAACTTCATATAGGTTATCAACCCTAAAGTCAAGTGTAAATGCATATTTGAAATTTTTATTCCACACATGCACCTTCCCATTCATGAATGCCACCTTGATTCCTTCATCCTCCATCATTGAGATAAATATTGGTTTTTTCTTTAGATCGAGTACATATAGTACTTCTCGTAGATGAATGGTGTTACCTTGATTCAATTGAAGAGTAAAATTCCCAACTCCCTTCATGGGATAGGTGGCTTTGTCTCCAAATTTCTTTTCAATTAGAGTTGAAAGAGATTCCTTATACCTAGTGAATTGCCTTAAGGCATCACTATCAATCAACCAATTTCCCAAAGTGTCTGAAGGAGATGCAATGGAGTGCAAAGATATAAGATAAAATTCCTTTTTCTTTTTATCAACAACATTAGATTCATCATACCTGGTGTTTATTGATCTCTTGGGAGGGAAACCATTTCCTTGATGAGGAGTGGAAGCATTCCTTTTTCCTTGGTTGTTGAATCTGTCATTCCTTTGGTTATTGTTTCCCCTAAAATTTTTGTTCTTGTGGTTGTCATCATCATGAGGTGCATCCATTTTATTAGGACACTCCCTAGCATAGTGGCCAAACTTGTTTGAAATCAAGCGTCTTCACTTTCTCCCATTTTTTAAACCCAACCTTCCTTGGCATTACTTCTTCAAACCTGCATTGTTTTTCTTTTTAGCAAGTATGGAGAGTGCAGTAGGATCATTCCTATTTTAAGGCATATCTATTTCCATCATCCATGTTTCTTCTTGAGAACATCTAGTCCAAAAATCTTCAAAACCTAGAATACTATCATTGTTAAGAATAGTGGTGTTGAAAGCGTGCCACTCACGAGGGATTCCTCCAAGGGAAATGAGAGTAAGCTCCCTATAAGCAATAGCTTCTCCAATCAAAAGAAGATCATTTTGATCTTCGTAATCCTCATGAAGTAGCATTGAATGTCTTCATTTCTTCCCTTCTTTATATCCTTCATCTTATTTTTTAGAAAGAGAACTTGGTTTGCATTGCTAGATTTCAACATGCCAATCAACCTGTCATATATATCCTTTGATGTGTTCAAATTAGAGATGTAAGAAAATAAATTCTTATGAATATAATCCCTAATGATCTTCTTTGCTTTGACTTCACCCTTCTTTTACTTTGTCTTAGCAACAACTGGTGCATTTGAAAGGTTCCAAAATCTTTCCCTACACATAATCCATAACATCTTGCTCTTCTAAAGTCAAATCAAGGGACATCTTCCATGCATGATAATCAAATTATCATGAATCTTACCATCATACTTGAAATAGTTTGTGGAGTCCATTGAACCTTGTTCTTAATCAATGATTACTCCTCTTAGTGATTTCTTTTGTCACTCTTGCTTGGGATTTTCCTTTACCTCAACTTCAATACCATGTTAATTTTAGGTAACAATGGTATGTTCTATGTTTAAGAGAAATTTTACTTCAATTTTATTATTAGCCCAATATCAATATCCAGTTTAGCAATCACATCAACATGATAGAAAAATTTAGATAGAACATAAACAATAAAACTAGAAGACAAGCTAAGACAAGAAGACACAAGATATGGCGCCAGCCACGAACAAACCCCAATATTGGGAAACCTTTGATCAATTCCTCTTATAATTATTCAAAATTTTAGTAGAAAGAGAGATAATACAATATTCAATTTTCACTTGCCGAATCAAAGTGAAATCTGACCATTCAAACAACAGTAATAGAAATCCCTATCCAAAAAGTCAATGCTGGTCAACAGGGAATATTTTTAACTCAACAAAAGAGCTGTCAAACTTAGTCAACTTAGCCTCCAGCAACTAGTCAAACCAACCCAAAAACAATCCAAAAAGGTTCATTCAAATTAGGTCAATGAAAGTCAATGTTGCAACAAATCCTTATTGAGTCAATGTAGGAATTTACATGGTAAGTTCCTCAGACAAATCACCAAAAGACACTACTCACAAACAGATCATAAATAAATACACCAGTATTCTTGACTTGGTTAAAACCTTCAAAGAGGGAAATAGTCCACGGCCTGAGCCAACGTGGCCACTTTAGGCAATTTATTAATAAAATATTGAAAGTTTACATAAGCTTCTCTCATGAACGGTTACACTACAAATGACCCTCCATGCTCTTTAAATAGAGATCATGGACAAACCAAGTGTTAAGCCACGGATCAAGTGTCGGTAATGCCAAGGAGAGAATGAACCGTAATATCACTTCATATCTAGAACATATCGTGACCATCGGATTGTAAGTTACAAAAGTACATAGTAAAGAAATACACTTTACCTAACTCTACACTAGACTAAGTTATACTTAACTATTTCCTATGTGTCAGAATATCCTAACATCCCCCTTAAGAACAACTTGGGATAAGATTGAAGGATGTACAAATATGACACAATAGAAGAAGGAAGGAGGCATTAGAGCCTATCCCCCTTTAGTGACAACTTCCTGAACTCCAACCATAAATTCAAGTTTAGTAAATTTCGCTTTTGTGAGAGCCTTTGTAAAGATGTCTGCAACTTGATCATCTTTTGAACAATATTGCACTTCAAGAACATGGTCATGAATGAGCTTTCTGATGAAGTGCATGTGTAGTTCAATGTGTTTGTTGTGCTGATGTTGGACTGGATCTTTGCATATTTGAATGGGACTTTGATTATCACACCAAAGTGTAGCCAAATGTTGTTGCTAAAAGCCAAACTCTGATAGCATCTCACAAAGCCACAGGGCTTCCTTACTAGCTACTATGGCACCACGATACTCTGATTAGGCTGAAGAAAGAGAAATGGCACTTTGTTTCTTGCAAGCCCATGTAATAGGTCCTAAACCAAGAGTGAGCACATAACCTGCAGTAGACTTCTGATCATCAGCGTCAGCAGCCCAATCGGAATTAGTGAAACCAACCAATAGAGGAGATGCTTTTGCACCGTAATGAATCCAAAACTAAACTGTTCCTTGAATATAACGAAGTCTTCTTTTAGCTACTTTCTAATTATTTTCATGTTGGTTTTGCATAAACCAAGCAATAAGGCCAACAACAAAGTAAAGGTCAAGACGAGTATGGGTCAGATACAAAAGTTTTCCTACAAGTAGCATCAACTTCAGGGGAAGTACAAGTGACTGAAATTTTGGCTCCAGACTGATAGGGAGAAGGGGTTAGCTTATAGTCTTCCATGTGAAAATGGCGTAGAATATCATAGGCATACTTAGACTGGGAAAGGGAAATACCTTCCTTGGATTGTAAGACTTGAAGACCAAGAAAATAATGCAAGTGTCATAAGTCTGTCATTCCAAACTTCTTTTTAAGGCTAGACTTCACATGGTTTATAAGGTTGGGATCACTACCAGTAAGGATAAGATCATCAACGTAAAGAACACGAATGATAAGAGACTTGCCCACTTTCATGGTGTAGATAGTATTGTCAAAATGACACTTAGAAAAGCCAATTTCTAAAGGAAAGCTATCCATTTTGGCATACCAAGCCCGAGGGACTTGCTTGAGACCATAAAGGGATTTTTTAAGCTGACATACAAGGCTGGAGTCTGTTTGTATAAAGCCAATAGGTTGATCCATATATATTTCTTCATGCAAGTCACCATGAAAGAAGGTAGATTGAACATCCATCTGATGGACTTCCCATTTGAAAGAGGCAGCAAAGGAAGGAACACGGTGGATAGAGTTCATTTTGGCAATAGGGGAGAAGGTTTCAATATAGTCAACACCTTAAACTTGTGAAAATACCCTAGCAACAAGACGAGCTTTATGTTTATCAACTTTTCCATCCGGTCCATACTTGGTTCTGTGAACCCATTTTTATCTAACAAGCTTTTGTCCCTTTGGAAGAGGAACAAGATGTCATGTATAATTTGCCAATAATGAATGATATTTTTCATTCATAGATGCGTACGAATGTAGATGGCTTGAAGCTTCTACAAAGGTGTTAGGATCATAATTCGCTAAAGCTTGAGCCAGTAAAGAGGAGGATCTATCGAACTTAGAACATGTACGTTGTTGATCTCTAGGATCATCGACAAGAGCACCTACTGCATCCCAAGTAGCATAGACCCATTTTGGAAGTTGAGGAGCTGAAGGAGGATCCTGAGAAGGTGGGGGAGGATTTTCATCCTCGTTATCATCATCTGAATAAGAAATATTTTTAGAAGTATAAGGGATAGAGAGAGGTGGCACATTTTCCAAACTAGTCTCGTAGGCTGATATATTTTCAGCAAACTTTACATCTCTTTTAATGATAACACTTTTGGAATTAAGTGGAATAAGTCTATATCCTTTAACATACTCAAAATATCTAACAAAAATACATTTTTCACTCTTAGGTTCTAAAGCTTTATGTTTCTCATCTGGAATATGGCCCATGCTTCACTTCCAAAAACATGAAAGTGACTTACATCTAGTTTAATTGAGCTCCATGCTTCTTTTGGAGTGATATTCCTTAAAATGTTAGTAGGAGTGTGATTTCCTGTGTAATTTGCACAGTTAATTACTTCTACCCAAAAATTAAGACTAAGTCCTTTAGATTGAAGCATACAATTAGCCATTTCCTTTAAGGTGTGATTCTTCCTTTCAACTATACCATTTTGTTGTGGAGTGTATGGAACAACATGTTGCATTTGAATTCCATTCTTAGTGCAAAAGTTGATGAATTTGTTGTTAACATATTCTTCACCATTATCAGATCTTAGCTTAAGAATTTTATGTCCAGATTGCTTTTCAACAAAGGCTTTAAAGGCCAAGAACATGTTAAATACTTCACTCTTGAGTTTTAAGAAGTATACCCAAGCATGTCTGGAGAAATCATCAATTAAAGTTAAGAAATACTTGTAGCCAGAAAATGAAACAACTAAAAGTGGAGCACATAAATCACTATTCACAAGATGTAAAGGGGCTAAGACATCCCAAGAGGCATGTTTTTCAAAACTATCTCGATGATGTTTTCCGAGTACACATCCAGAACAAACACAATCTCTGCAAGATGTCATTGGAAGACATGTCACCTTATTTTCTTTACATAGATTCTGAAGGGAGCAATAGTTTAAGTGATCAAATCACTCATGCCAAAGTTTGCTCACTTCATCATTATGAGTAACAAATACCGAGGGAAGATTTGATGACCCAAATTTGTTAAACTTATACAACCTTGTAGAATCATCAGTAATGCATGTAGCTAAAATCTGTCTAGGATCTCTTAGGTCCTTAATTATAACATTGTGAGGTGAAAATTCAACGATTTTACCTTCACCTGAATGAGTTATCTCATATATAGATAGAAGGTTGCAGGATAACGTTGGAACACATATTACATCATTAAATTTACCATTGTCTAGATGAACAGTTCCAGTCCCTACAACACTAAGAGCTCTATCATCAAGAACATATATATTTTTTGTGTTACAATCATTTAAAGAAGAAAACATGACTTTGTTTTTTTTTCCATGTGATAATAAGCTCTAGAATCATTGAGCCACTCATGAGAATGAGAAGATGAAGATACATTTAATGCATAACCAGACCGACATGCTTGACAACAACATGCAGAAAGTTTTATTCTTGAAGATGAAGTTGAAGTTGAAGAGTGATCAAAATGGATTTTATGCTTCTTCATTGTTGCTTCCAAGGTTTCCATCTTCTTAAAGAATTTGGATTATAAGTGGACATCTCGATTACAAAAGTGGCAATGTCTATCAGTCTTCTTCCCCCTTTTTTTTTTTTTTTCCTTATAATTTTGTTGAAATGATTTTTCATTTTGAGACTTAAATTGCTTAGGACCTTCTTTGGTTTAGGACTATTCTTTTTAGGATACTACTTCTTACGATTCTTTGAATTTGGTTTCTGCTGAGTAGCTAAGTCTTTCTTAGAAGAGTTTCAAAGATTAAGAATACCAAGATATAAGATCTTTTCTTATTCTCTTATTAAAGAATCACAAAAAACATCAAAAGATGAGGACTTGTTGTCTTGTCCTTGAGAAATAAAGGCTTCTCTAATAGAATGGAAGGTGGAAACAAACACAGAGTACGCTGGTCCCAACTTAGTAAGAATGGAATAGATAAGGCTATCATCTTCTTTCTTAACCTTAACACCTTCCAAGAGGAGTCTAAGGGTCTTGAACTTGGACAAAAAATCTTCAATGGAAGAAAAATTATTGGGGTCCAATGTAAGAAACTCATTTTCAAGTTGATAGGCTCTAATTTCATTTTTAATTCCAAAAACTTTAGTGAGTTGTTTCATTGCTTCATTAGGAGTATGAAGTTTTGCGATATGTAATCTAAGCTTTGGAGAAATAAACATCCCTATCAACCCACATGCTTGATCTTGCCTATTTTCCCATTTGGCTGCCTTATCTTCATCTTGAGGTTTGGTTTCTTAGCCTGAGGCTATTATGTAAATACCTTTACTTCTAAGTAAATCCACAATGTAGGACCACCAATGGAAGTAGTTGGTGCTGTCAAGAATAACTTGGCATGGATTTTCCATTTTAATAGAAACTGAACCTGTATATGCTGAAGCTAAGTGTTTTAATGGAAATATCTCCAAACATTAGGCTAATTAAAAGAAAATGGCTCTGAAAATGGCTTCCAGATGAAGAAATTATGTCTTTTTGAAGAAATGTTATTGAAGATGGCGAAAAAGTGCGTGAATGTGCGGAAATGAATGATAATGTTATATTTAAGAAAAAATCTCCCCCATTTCCAAACTTAATATAATTAGCTCACTTTAAAAAAAAATATATGTGACTCACTTTTATAAATAAGTGAAAGTCACTTTTACAATGGTACTTTATGAGGTACTCACTAAATTGTAACTTAAATAAAAGATAAAGATACTTTAGAATTATAAGTGACTAATGGGTGAGAACACTTTTACATAAAATAACTTTAATACATAAAGTTATATGTGCTTTCTGGAAAAGTAACTCAACAAAAAGAAAGACTTGAACTCAAGACCTCTATTCTCATAAAGTAACTTTGGACCAAGTGAGCTAGTTAAAAAGGTTAGTAATTTTCAGAAAAGAGGAAGGAGTTTTTGTTTTTTTTTTTTAGTCACTGAAGGTTTAGGGCACGTACTTACTCAAAAAATCTCTTTTTTTCCTACGAAACAAAAACCACAAAACCCAACACGGACATAGAAAAAAAAAAAAAAACAAACAAACAAACAAACAAAACAAAAAAACAAAAACAAAAAAAAAACAAAAACGAGAACATTACGGCTTGAAGTTAGCTTTAGCAGGAAACTAAATAGTTTTCTCAATGTTTCTGATTTTCCAAGATCACAATAAGGCACGGTGAAAAATAGCATACGCATGAGAAAAATCCTTCCTTTATCTTTTTGATTTGTCCAAATCACACTAAGTCGTGGGGTAAAGAGCATACATATAAATGAAAGGTATAGATCTGGTAGTAAAAAAAAGAGACCTAAATAAACTGAAATAAATAGAGAGATGAATAGCTAGAACTGCAAATAAAGATTATATACCTCTAGATCTTTAAAATGAGAAGAAGTCCTCTCAGCCCGAAAGCAGTTAGAAATAGTATATCGAGGAAACAACAGTCGGATGTAGTTGTACAGACTTCATATTTGGATCATCAATGGATGTGTCCCTCAAATAGCTTCAATACCATGTAGGAATTTACAGGGTAAGTTCCTCAGATAGAACACCAAATGACACCACTCACAAATAGATCACAGATCAATACACCAGTATTCTTAATGTGGTTAAAACCCTCAAAGAGGGAAACAGTCCATGGCCTGAGCCAACACGGCCACTTCAGGCAATTTATTAATAAAACAATGAAAATTTACATAAGCTTCTCTCACGAACGGTTACACTACAAATCACCCTCCATGCTCTTTAAATAGAGGTCATGGACCAATCAAGTGTTAAGCCATAGATCAAGTGTTGGTAATACCGAGGAGAGAATGAACCGTCGAATCGCTTCATGTCTAGAACATATCATGTCCAGCGGATTGTAAGTTACACAAGTACATAGTAAAGAAACACACTTTACTTAACTATTTCCTATGTGTCGGAATATCCTAACAGTCAACATTGGTCAAACAATGGTAAAACAACCTCGATTTCTATGCCAAAAAATGCAGCCTACCCAAAAAGAGATCCCCCACACAAAACCACTATCAAAATAGGTCAACACTTTTCAACACAAGTAAACAACCCTCCTGCAACTTTGGTCAATGCTGGTCAATAGAGAGACAAAAGACCATTCTCTTATTTGCGCGTGTGGAGAGTTGCTTTCGAAATTCATACCCAATTAATGAAGGAGAGAGAAGAATGAGTGTTAGTGAGATGCAAAATGAGGGGGAGGCTCCTTGTATTTATATGGAACACTGTGGGGTTGATGATGCAAATTAGATGGCTCACAGAGCTTGGCAATTTTTCATAATCAAAATAAATTCAGAATTCCATTTGTGAATGTTAGAATGGGATTATCTTGAGATCAATCCTACACCTCTCGAAGAGAGGAATCCAATAAAAATATCAACTTCCTCATATGAGTTGTCCAAGGTGAATTTTGGCCCTAGTTACCAAATTTGTCAAATAAGCTATGATATCCTAGTTTAGCAGGAAATAGATTTCTTTTGCATTCAATAGAGTAGAGGTAAAGTATTTTGGAGTGAGTTCCACAAGTAAGGAAGAAATGTGTATTCAGAAGCTACTTGCAGGGTTATTGGATCAGAAGCTTAAGAAAACCCTAATATTTTGTGATAATCAAAGTTGTGTTAAGTTTTTATAGAATCTAGTTTCTTGTGACAGGTCGAAGCACATTGAGATGAAATATCACTTAATCTGACACATGGTAAAAAGAAGATTACGGAAGCTCTAGTACATATCCACATATGAGCAGATTGTGGACATTGTCACCAAGCCTCTCTCTAAAGTGAAGTTTTTATATTTGAGAGATAGGCTTGGCATGACATAGAATGTCACCCTCATTGGGAGGGAGTGTCGATGTCTGTGAAGGATTATATAGATATTTTCTTAAGCATCCATGAAGGAATTCATCTAGGTCATGCTAATTTGACTAGAGGATATTGATGTAATTCACCATAGAATGGATAAAGGAAATTAGCTAGGGCATGGTAATTTGGCTAGGGATGAATGCTCCAAGGGAAAATCCTTTCTTCAAAGGTCATGAAGGACTATTACTTGGTCCTGTTGATTTGGCCAGAAGAGATTGATACATTTACCTGAGAAGACATAAAGGAATTTGATTGGGCCATGTTGATTTTACTAGGGGTAAATGGTCCAAGCTACCCACATTGCCTACTTCAGGATGGAATGATCTATAGACCTGAATGTGAGGAGTCACTTTGCCTACTCTTGGATGGAGTGATCTATGTATGTGCATATGAAAGGATTCTACATCAACATAGCAAGTTCATGAACTTTTATTATGCAAGAGAAATTTCACCTAAGCATCAATCTCTTTGCGGCCAAGGAGAATACCTCCATTATTAAGAGGGAGTATTGAGGTTTTGTGGAAATGGGAGGTATTCCCATATAGCCTAGAAATATTAAATTAATTTACTTTTTGACATCTCCAAGATAGCTCATAAAGTCAAGTCAGCTTAGGGGATGAAAGGGTGTGTCCCTTGGGTTATTTACCCCCATTCGACAACTATATATAGATGATGTGAAATCTGATTTTCTCAACCAAGAATGCACAAGTCTACTCTCTCTTCATTTATTCTTTGTATCCATCTTTGAGGCTACACAGGTGAGAAGATGAATTTGACCAACTTGTAGAGCTCTTCCATGTGATATGTTGACTGAGTTTGACCACAAAAGGTTAATTGAGTTTGTGAGTGAATTGAATGAGCTATTTGATTGCATGTTAACTGCAGGTTTGATCGCAAGTCTTAACCACAAGTCCTAGTTCATTGCAGGTCATTGACCATAGGGTTGAGTTGGATTGGGTCAAAGTTTGACTATAGGTTTGATTTTTTTTTGGTTTGACCATCATTGAATTGTTGAATTCTTTTACTAGGTTTTCCTAGTATTTGACTTGGATTATTGGCATAGATTTGTAGACAAATTCTTGACTTGTAAGCGTTGCTAAAAAATAATTTCCGCGAAAGAAAATTTGTTGGGTTTTCTCCCAAGGTTGTGCTTCCTAGGGTAAAAATATTGTCCCTATTGTGCATGGTTGTGTTTATATTATCTTTACAATTTCTGTTTGATTTACTATTGATGTTTTCTAAACTATAATTTCTCAATGATATCAATGGCATAAAAATACTATGTGAAAATTATTAAGAAATAATCATCTCACAAAAAATAATAATTTATTGTGCATCTTGTAAAAAAATCAACGTAAACAAACCATGGAAATTTATTATACATCTTGTAGACAAATCAACATAAACAAACAATGGAAAATTTGTGTTTCTTTGAAGCTTGGGAAGTAGCTAATTTTTCTCAAATCAAAATATCCCCATTTGTTCAAATCAAAATATCCCCATTTGTTACCATTGTGATGATACTATAATGACCCAAAAGTATAATAGTGAAATGTACGTTGTTAAACCATTTTAAAATAATAATATACTAAATTTATCAATTTAACCATAATATTAATTATAGACTAAAAAATAATACAAAATAATAAACACTCAATATACCTTAACTCCTCACTTCTTCAAAATTCAACTACCTAGATAACTATAATACTTATTAACAATCATCTTTACATTGAATACATTTACATTTACTTT
>APFE031312268.1:4576-34162 GCA_000404065.3 Pinus taeda | reverse complement strand
CATTTATTTTAACCAAACATTTATTTAAAATTGCTTCTAAATTGAGATGCCCATCAATGTAACTATCAACGTTTATTCAAGATCACTTCCAAATTAAATTGAGCATCGATGGCACTATTATAAAATACGAAAATGACTTCTAAATTGACTTCAGTAACGATACCACTGTCATAAAATACGAAAGAAAGAAAATCAAAGAAATCAGCAATTATCGAAAATTTTCGAACAACAACAGTAGTAGGCTTCAGCACACTGCAAACACTTCACCCTGGTTGTTTATCGCATTCTGTGTGCCACAGATATTAGAAAAAAATTATTGATCTCATACACAACCCTCTCTTATTAATTCATTTTTTATTTTTTTAATTATGAGATAAATATAACTGATTATGGTTTAGAAATGTCATGTGATAAATGTCATGTAAGTCAAAGAAGGGAGAAAAAGGTGCACATTAAATAATTCCTTTTATCATAAAGCATCTAATATCTTTTAGTGTGTGCACATATGCTGTCCACGTTAAAGTACACTGATCACTTTATATTACAGAATAGATAAAAATCACATTAAATGAAAAGTCTTCCTAACAATTTATACTCAATGTCCATATGGAAGTACATTGATCACTTTAATATAAAATTACTGCTCAATAAATATTTTATAAATAATAATGGATAGAAATTTTTTCATAAAATAATTTATGTTGAATGCTTTTTACGTAGAAATAAAATGTTTTTTAAATTATTATGGTGATATTTTCCTTTTTTTTTTCATAGTTTTTTAATATAATTTTTGGGTGGATGGGAAAATAAATTGTCTTTTTAACTAATAAAGTGATCAACCAGTGGCTTTTTGGGTGGATGGGAGAATAAATTGTCTTTTTAACTAATAAAGTGATCAACCAGTGGCTAAAGAGGACCAAAAGCTCTGTTTTGGTTATACTAATTATTAGTAAGAATTATTATTATTATTATTATTGATTTGCAAAATTTTTTCTTCTCTTTTTTTGTAAGTTATAATGGTTTGTATTATATAAAATATACAAAGATTGCCTGCATGTGAGCTCTCTAGCTCCATAATTTCCAACTGTAGTTAGAGGCCAAAAGCTGATAATAATAAAAAATGTGAAGGGGAAACATTTGCCCGAAAAGGAGAAACCAAATGTCCTCCTGGAATGTTCATAATAATATTATGAACATTATAATAAGTTTTAATATATATATATAGTATAAGATAATTTATTATAAAAATATTTATATGATTATTATATAAAAATATTAAACATTAATAATAATTTAATATATTATTTGTTAAATAATAAAAGTTTTTAATGTAATATTTCACTTATTAAAATAATAATATTATGCAAATGAGATATATGAAAGTTACATATTTTTAATTAAATGTTTTTATTGTTTAAATAACTTTTTTAAAAGATTACTATGCTGAAAAAACTTTATAGCATTTAAGTTGTGGTGAATATAGAAATTAAACTTGTAATTTTAACAAATTTTTTATCAGATTTCAAATACAATTAATAATATATTCGAAAAGATAAAAATGTAAAAAAATGACATAACAATTTATAACAAAAGATAAATTATTTTAAAAAATTAAGTATTATTCTATTTAAATCACAAAGCATATTTTAATAAACTCTATTTTCACAAGTAATTTATACTTCAACAAATTAGTGTCTAGAAAATGTATGTTACAAAAATGTAAAGAATTAAATTACATTTGAATAATTTTTTTTTTAAATTAATTATATTAAATTTTAATCAAATAAATGACTATGTAAATACATTGTGAAGCTTAATCAATGATGGTTGTCCCACCTAGTTTGGTAATTAAGATTAAGCAGTGAATTTATGAGTTTGAGACTTTGTAAATGCCTCACTTCTCTAACCCATTATAATGATAACCTTAAAAATAAATTATAAATATGAAACTGGTCTAGCTAACATGCTTTTACTCAGTGAAAAAAGACAAATTAAAAATATGTTGTAATAAACTTTACTCCCACAAAACCTTATAAACTTAACAATCACCCTCATCAATACTTTAAGGTATAAACTCGACAAATTAGGATCACCCTCCTAAAATACCTTTAAGTAGCCCTATTGAAATGCCATTCAGCAAATCTTTGTTATAGTTAAAATGCCATTCAACAAATCTTTGTTATAATTAAATAGAACGAATAAACCACTAAAAATAATCTATAAAACCAAAATTTTACATGACCTAACTACCTGAACCTCAAGCACCTACACCAATGCACAATGAACAACCGTGACCACCCATCTTTGCACCTTATCCTCACCATGTCTAATTTGAAACCTAATTTGTTGAGAGCAAGCTTACCTCGTGATCGTCATGGAGAAAAACATCTATTACGATGCCGTATGGTACCCCAGAGATGCTGACTGTGACAACGTAAGAATAATTGGTATCTGTTGATCGGAGGACGGGCATACTATTATTCTTCGCCAAGTAACACGTTCGTCTATATCATGTGAGGTCTGGCATGAGAAGCACTGCAAGATATGTAGCCAGGGATACTTGCCAGCACTACCCTGCATATGATGACGTCGTACACAACATGGCTTGGCTTTTCCTCTTCAAATGTTTAGCAGATGCTGGCAAGTCATCCTTGGCTTCATTCCTCGCTGTGGCCCTCCATGTAAGAACCCACATGATTCGCCATCTCCAAAAAGTAGCCGTTGGGGTTGTCGCCCAATTGCTTCTCTAGGGTTTTGCAATAGAATTGCAGTATCAGGCACTGGTAGTGCCTCATACTGGCACTTGCAGCAAATTAAATAATAAGAAAAAAAGGAGCAAAGAGAGCGACTGCTTTACTCGGGGAAAATAAAACATGGGCACAATGGGCACAATCTTTCGAAAACTTGAAGTATAAGTAGAGCGAATCTCCGGCATTGAAAAGATTTGAAAAAAAATAATTAAAAGAAATCTCAGAGGCTACGTCACCGTTCAGCTCATATTGTATCCACCGCTTCTTTGTGTGATCTGACAATTTTTCAGTATTCGCATCCCGATGCACCACCGCCCCATGTTCTCATCCGTATACAGTCGATATCGCACTGGTGTCACCTTACTCGCCTCCTCTGTCTCAGAAAATAGTTATGCTTTTTCTTTTCTTTTCTAATTCTGAGCAACCGACGTTAGTCCTGCTATGGACGGTATGGAGATGTCAGGCGTCCTGTGGATGAGATGAGAGAGACAGGAGCGTCCTTTATTGACTTCAATGGCTTCTCGGAATTTTTTTCATTTTAATTGTCTCGAGTGAAGCGAGGTATGCGCGAACAGTTCTGTTTATTAGTATTTATAGCGTTTTTTTAATGGTGGGAAATATGTTTACAGTCGATCCGTGGTATATATCTTATGCAAATATTTGTCGGAAATTGGTATAAATATGGACGGGTGTGAATTCATTTGATTACAGGAGGGAAGGGGCAATTGATTTGACGTTTGTTCACTTGGATTTTCGATCATGTGTTTTATCTAAATTTCAATTTCCATCTGTCATGTAAAAGGTGATTGTTGAAAGTATGAATGGTTGGAAAGGAAGTTTACCTTACAACATCATGCAGGTATGGGTTGGTACAATCATTATGAAAACATGTAAGAGACTCCCATCTGTATAGAAATCTGTTCTCCTTTACATTTATGCATATTTTTTTTCATTTTAATTGGAATTCTTATTCACTGTTATCAGGTTTATGCACCATTCATTTACATAAAAAGTGCAATCTCATGTTTCAGATTAACACAAAAATAAACAGAATAATTCATGACCTCGAAATAGTGATGGCTGATTCTAGTGAAGAATAAGATTAAATTTTAAGTGAACGTGTTTTCATTTCTTCAGATCATTGTTTCACATCATAATAGATTGGAATATGTTATGGTTTATCATTAGAGAACCAAAACTGTTATAGAATTTTTTTGATAGCCACTAGAAAGTTTAATAGTAATGTATCAAAAAATTAATAATTTTTTCAAAAATATAGGTCTATTAAGGCTATATCAAAGTTAAAAAGTCAAGTAATTGGGATATAATAAGTCAAGTAATTAGGATATAATAGGTAAATAATGAAAAAATATAATTAATATTCAAAATTTTGTGTAGTTTGAGGCTTTCATATAGATAGGAACTGTGTTAATTCAAGGAGAATAATCGAGAGTAAGGGGTAGGTCTAGGTGGGTTTCAATTTTCCCTAGTCTATTGTCTATGGAGTACACCCCTACATGCAATTTATCTAATTGAACAAGCATTTGTTCTCTAGTAGTGTTCTTGTCCACCATCACACGACCCAAAAGTAACTTGAGGTGCTAGTAAAGGTTAATTGTATTAATATAGTGATTGAGGTGACCTCGAGAATGGCCCATGGCTTGAACCCATCCCTCCACCTCGGCAAACACTTTAGAGTGAGTAATGCACTGTCTCTCATCTACAATGTCATGTTCAACTTAGGCAATTTCCTCTTAAATTCTTGAACTAGTAAACCCATGATAACAAACAACAAAATTTTCAACCCATTGCTAGGCTCTTAGGCTTCCAATGTCCCTATAATAGGAAATGCCACGAGAATCCTCCATGTCTATCTCAGTATAGTCTCCACTAGAGAGGGGGATTGTAAACAAATGTAAAGAACAAACTGGTGAGAATTCTAGAGATATAAAATAACGGAAGGAGGAGGGCAAAAATGGATGGCATAGTGAGTCCAGAGGGCGAGATTGTGTGTGGGAATATGAGAGATGACTTGGAGCTAAGAAAATCCAACGAGGAAGGACTTAGTTGAAGGGCAAACAAAATGAGGAAAAATTAGTAGAAAGAGCTCCAATGGACCAAGGGAATAACCTTAAAAAAACAAGTTCAACAAAGAATATCACCAAATTTACTAATGGGGATGAATCATTGCATGTATTAAAGCTTAAAATTATACAACAAATAATGATTCTCCTTCTAAATACTGGAAAGTAGCCCAAAACTCCCAAAATATACCATATGTCATTAAACCAAATGTAAAACATACGAATGCATACAAAATGTTAGCCACTATCCTCATGCATATAGATATGGCTTGGTGTGCCATCATAATTATTCACCTCGTGAATGACTAGTGTGAAAATTGGTAGAAAACTTACAAAATACACTAGCCTTCCAAATACAAGGGGAGTTAACTGCCAAATGATGTTGCAAAAGATAGGGGAGGTCCACCATTAAACAAGGAACAAGTAACATGACGAATGTGGTGTATCATAGTTATGGTGCATAAATAAACCAATGTGATGGGACATTCATTTTAAATTGATGGGGATGCGGCAATGCCATGTCCCCTCCTTTTGTAGTTGGTGGGACAATGGCCTGATGCCCCCTAATCTATGTCATGGAGGCACCCCAAGCAGGGAATAGAGATTGGATTGTTTAGGAAACCTTCATTTCCCTTATTAATTACTACTGATGGGGAGCCTTATAGTTGTGGTGTTTTCTACTAAGTTATTTAAGAAGAAAAATAGTGGGTTGGGTCCTTCATACCTACATTGAGAGCACAAAATGGGAGAATACCCATGAGGGACTATTAATGAAATAAGAGTATATTCCTTGCGTTTTGTGTGTAGTGAATAAGAATTTCATGGTTGTTTGATGACTAGAATGTTACCTAGAGTGTTTAGTTGTCACCAAATTAGTTGAGCCTAAGAGAAATCAATTTGCGTGACTAATGGTTAATTCTATAGCTAGTTTCCTGTCATGGAACCTCATAGCTTGGCTAGAGAGCACAATTTGAAAATGATGCTTACTATTGAGTGAATTTTTTCTCTTACATAATCAATTACATAGACCATCTTGGATAAAAAATGAGTATTATTCCATCTCACTTTACATCTTTCTAGACGTTACCTGCTTTCCATGACTCTTTAATACCTAGAATATATTATTACTTTTTTTAAAACCCTTTATAAATATATGTGATAGTATGTTAGTCAACAAAGTGAAATATTTGTACTTCCTATAGATTGAGAAACCATTTAATGTATATATGCTACTACACATTATTTGTCACATTAAAAATTATTACAAATTCTGAAGTGGCTAAGAAACCAATTTAACTATGACAAGGGAAGGACAAACAATGCTATCACCCCTTGCCCTAAACAATGGTAGCTTTCATTTATTTTATGACTAGAAGGTGCAATTGATACTGATGCTTACTCTTGAATGAAAATTTTTGATATAGAATCAATTTCATAGATCATCTTGGATAAAATATGAGTATTATTCCATCTTACCCTGCATTCCCGTGCAGGTCACCTCCTACCCCTTCCTTTTATAACTATAATATATTAAATTCATTTTTCATATTTTAAAAAGTTTTCATAAATATATGTGATTAAGATTAAAAAAAATATAATTTATCTACCTCCTATTGATTACGAAATCGTCTAATATATATATATATGAATGACACTACCGATAATTTAATCTCATTAAAAAACAAATAAATATCAAATAAATAAACTTGTTCCCTTAATAATAGTCTTGATTTCAAATATGAAAAATGAAAGAAAAATTCTATGCTCTTAGTAATGATAGATTTGATTGACCACTCATTAACTATAGGCCACAACAATATATATGCTTTTAAACTATCACAAAAAATATCTAAACTTGACTGAACTTTGTACAATCTTAGTAATAATATCCCTTTAGAAAACAAAGCATTCTATTCTCCAACACTCAGTCTCACCCCAGCCTAAATTTATTCTAATTTAAATAAGTAAATAAATTACAATTACTTCCACTACTAGCATTCTAGAACGTTTACTTTTAGGTGTTTATGATAAACTATGAAGCTCGAATAATGAGAAAGGAGAAGGGTTATGAAGATGGCCCCACCTTTTGCATACATATTAAGGATCTCTCACACACCATAGCTCATTGCACTCTATTCGAGGACACTTATGAAATCCGCCCGCATGATTTTTGTGGCTTCAAGGCATTGATGCTACGGAGTATGAAGATAAGGACTATGACATGTTGAGCTACTATTCACAAACCTTGCATAGTCGAAAGCCTAGCACTACGAAAAGGAATGGATGATAAAGGTGCCATCAGCCATGAAAGAACCATGGTTATTAACATGACACATCTTTCCATTAGTTTAAATGTCGTTATCTATTAAATGATACTACCTCTCAGCGTTTAGATTCATAGCGAAACGGTGTATGACCATAGTTTCATGGGCCACATAGTTTCATGGGCCACTCCTTATTAGATCATTATCTACTATAAAGTATTGGCAACTTAGTCTATGACATGTTTGGATATTATTCACAAAGGTTGCACACTCAAAGACTATCCATGTCAAGTGAATCGATGACAACCCCTATGAAGTCGCGTTGTAGTTTAAATTCCATTATCTTTTAAAGAGATTGATACGGCCGCTTAAGGTTTAAGGATTCATAGCAAAAACCTTTATGATGATTGTTTGGCCACTCCTTGTTAAATCATTCTCTGTTTCCATTAGAAGTCATTATAGCTATGTAAAGTGCTTCCAGTGTTTCCCTATGCTCTATCCGTTCCACCAACGTTTGTAATAGAATGATGCTCTCATTCACTAATCATATACATATGTATCTCGATGTATAACAGGAGTTGCTTGTATGCTTGTAGTTATCAAGTATTCATCTTAGTCTTTATTATATAGATAAAAGAGTGAAATCATTATATAGTGTGGTAGGTACAGTATTCATCTTAGTCTTTATTATCTTCATCTTAGTATTTATTATATAGATAAAAGAGTTAAATCATTATATAGTGTGGTATGTATTTTTGAATTTGAATTTGAATTTTCATTGGGATTGGATTTGATATTACCAAATTTGATTTTGATTTTTCATTTGGATTCGATATGAAAAAATTGACTATATAGAATTTAATTCAGAAAAATTTTAAGAATATACATTTTAAAAAATTAACATATAATTTATTTATTTATTTTCAAAAATTCTAAACATTAAAATAAATTATGATTTCAAAATTTTAAAGAAAAAATATTAGATCTCATTAGTATAGATACTCTTTTACTTATTTTCAACAATTTTTTTATGCGTATAAAGTAATGAAAGACAGAATGCATCAAATTTATTAGTATTGGAGAGTAAGAAAAAGGTAAGTAAAATGTAATAACATGAAAACCTCAAAGTTGAAATTAAATGTAAAGAATGAGATATTGGATATTAAAAGTAAGATTGGAGTGAATTCCACACGAGTGATCTTCATTTTGGTAATTGCTATAATCCAACCTAGTAATTATGATCATCCAAAAATATTATGAGAGTGAAAATGTGTTTTAAAATTTCTTCATTTTTTAAATATAAAACTTACCTAGAGTGCTTTAATAAGAAACTTCCATTTTTTAATAAAAATCTTACTATTATTTAATTGCAATTTTTTAATATAAAAAGTTTTGTTTTTTCGTACTTTTTAACATTGATTTTTTCATCAAACTAAAATTTCATATAGTATTAAGATGGATGTACTTTCTAACATTGATTTTTTCATCAAACTAAAATTTCATATAGTATTAAGATGGATGTATTATTAAGCAGATAACAAATTTCCATTTTTTTTTGCCTATCTATATAGGTATAGATCAACCTAAATAAGATATTCCAAAACAAAACATGTATATAAGTATTAATAAAGTTATTTTAATTGTAAATTTTATAGTTCTTTAATCTATATAGTTTATTGTAAATGATTTTTTTTCATGTTTAAAATTGTAAAACATAAATATTCAATTAAAATTATATTTGTCTTAGTTATAGTATAATGTTGATATGTTTTTGTTTCATTATTTTTATTATGTAAAATAATATTAGTACACTTGCATTGAAGGTTGAGATATCTTTATTACATATATGAACATATGTTATCAACCATGTTTTCTCTTTAGGAAAAATGGACATAAGAAAAGGAAGCAGCCCTATAAGTATATGTGAAGAAGTATAGCATGAGTAAATGAAAAACTATTCTAAAGGACCTATAGTTCTAGATATACCTCATACCTCCTTCTGATTTCAACTAGAAAGATAAACAATAGAACCTTATGGGTGTGAGTGGGGGTGGTTAAGGTTCTAAGACTCTCAAACTAAAATACATTACTATTATGCCTCTTTCTTTATCTTTCCCTTTTTATCCTATATCTTTTGTGTTGCAATGCTCATAAAGTTTGAAGAAATAATATCCTCAACATGTATTGTTATTTTCTCCCGTAAGAGAACTTCAAGAAGTTTTAGAAATTATTTGTCGAGCTCCAATTATCATAACGTGGTTTTAGTAGACCTTACAACACATGCAAAGGAGAAGTATATGTTTCTTAAAGCTTTTTCTAATGTGATTGTACATTTTTTTTCTCCCATATTATGTAGATGGTTTCTCTTGGCCCCAATATCCCTACAATAGTAAGCGAGTAGGGGCATGATTAGAGATTACACAAAAAGAAGTTAACTTGGAACAAATGGAAGAATTGGAAAAAACTGAAACTACCTAAACGTTTGGTTATGGTTAGAAGTATTTAAAGTTATAAAAAAAAAAGGAAAACAAAATAAAAAAGAATCAATATTAGTTCTTTGAATTTAATTTCACCCATTTATTTCATAGGACAATAAAGTATTTAAATTTTTATTAAATCCCAGTGACCACCTAATATTATTATTAAAAATTTCTATATTATAGAACCATAATTCCAAAATATCGATGCTTATCGAGATAATAGAAAAACCTCATCATTTCTTATATGAAAATGAGCTGTATCATTTTATTTATTTTAAATAAACCATGTATGAACACATATCAACTTAAAATATATATTAAATATTTATGTTAAAGTATGTCGAGTAATATACATTTATATAAAAATATGAGATTAAATTGCAAATGGGGCAATATTTAGTTTCATAAATGGAATTAATGTTAAATGCCATTCAAAAGCACATGACCCAATTGGACATAGATTTAATGATGTATAGAAGGGACGCTAACCTTTTCGTGAAAGTTATCTAGATCAAAAAAATTCCTTTTGGTCCTATAATAAAATAAAAAATGACTAATTACTAGATAATTGCTCATATTTCTTAGACGTGAGGAAGAAGGAGAGCTAAATATATTTGGAAAAATTGAAAATCTACCCTTTTACAAATTTCTGATGTGTTATTTTAAGTAATGATGAGTGAACATCCATTTATATATAACAACTAGTGATAAGTGTTCTCACCATGAATAATCAAAGTGTTATACTTATTTTTTTTACCTTTAACCAGAAATAAAACATGAAAATTATTTTTTATGCTATTAATGCCCTATACTTAATCTCAAATATAAAACTTTAAAAAAATAAGTATCCTTACAAATTACCAAAAATCCATTTACTTATAAATACTAATTTGAATAAAACTACCTTTACTGATAAAGTAATACCTATAACAACTTCTACTTAACCAAATTTGTTCAACGTAAAGGAGTATGTCAATGACCAAGGGAAAAGGAATTTGAGAAGAGCTGAATTTTAAAGCCTAACAGATCACCAAAAACTCATTTCAAATAGTGTGGTTTTATTTGAATAATAATAATTGAGTTATTTGTGGGTCATGAATGATAATGACTACTCTTCTCATTATTAGTTAACCCTAACCACCGACATTTTGCCTTTTTTTAACCCCACCACCGACATTTTGCCTTTTTATTTATAGATATTGAAACTTGTTTTATAATTAAGTTTTAGTCTTTTGCCTAACCTAAAATGAATATGATATATGTTTTATTTTAAATTTAAAAACTCCACCGAATATTACTGCCAAATAAATCTACATGTGGTTATGGAAAGAATAGATGTGTGTGAAAGAAGGTGGAAAAGTACACATTCTGGAATTCATTTTCTATAACCGTTTAATTTATTTATTATTTTGTTTGCGTGTGTGTACATTTGCTGTCAACTTCAAGGTTGGCCGATCGTTTTTTATATATATATTGTTTTCCATTAAATATTTTCCACTCGATTAATTATAGATTTTTATAATATAAATCGAGAAAGATATAATATTTCACAATTTTTAGATTTGCTGGTGTTGATTTGAGTCTTCTACATAATTCTTACAAAGCTTTAATTTATTTGTTGTCCATTTGAAACTTCGATTATTCGATTATCACTTTTAGATTATAGTGATTTTTAAATGAATATTTACCACTTGCTCGTATTGACGAAAGACTTTCTCTTCTTGGTTAGAGACTTTCATAATAATAAATTTTTTATACCTCAACGTTGGAAAAAGGGATGTCAAAAGGAAACATCGATAGCAATGTTGCCAAATGATATGAGCTATTTAAATTTTCTCTGAGTTGTGTTGATTTGATTTTGTTTGTTAATAATTTTTTTTTTTAAATTCGTCAATTGCTTTTTATTGATAACCAAAGCCACCTTTAAATACGATTTACGTTAATAGTTTTAAAATGCATTCAACAAACCATTAGTCTTTTTCTCTAAATTAAGTCCTACACCTAAATACTAGAAGGATATAACACAAAATGAGGCTTACTCTTGAAGAGCAACGATTCAAAAAGCTACTATTTCTTATGAATCATATACGCTTATTAACATAACAATTGTGAAACGCAATAGTATAACTAAGTAAAACTAACAAAAAGAGATTGTCCATGTCCAATTTTTCATCCAAAAACTTGTTGCAAAGGAAAGGAAATTAAAGGGGTGTCTAGAAAAACTATTATTGACCACTTAGTCCAATGTTATTATGACTGAGGATGCAGATGAGTTCTCTTCAGAAGTTTCTTCATCTGGTGCATTGATGACCCTCGATAACTTTTGTTGCTCATTTGATTCCGTATCAGAATTGGAGACAAGGTAGCATTCAATACTGGACAATCGAGCTACAATGTCATCTAGGTTGTATTTGATGTCTCAAAGGATAAGCTTAGTGTCTTCTTGACCTACAGAGAGTTTATAATTATCAATGTGTTTCTCTCTTATTACCATACTTTGTAAGGTTTCCATTTTCTTGTGATGAATGATAGAGTGGAGGAAGTATATTAGGCTCTTACAATAGTTCCCTAAGGGGGGGACCCATTTGAGACTGTTCCCTCCAATGTTTGTATCTTATAAATAAGTTATATTTTGTTATTATGATGAGAAAAGCCTTGTTGGTATGGTTGAATATATGATATATAAGCGACGAGGGTTGTTATGAGGGCAATAAAGAAATATAAAATAAAATAAGATTGAAACATTGAATTATAAAAATCTAATGAATTATTACTACTTATATTAATAATTCAATAATAATTTTGAATAAAAATATTAGTACTTTAGAAAAATTATTTATGGTAAAGAAATTCCAATGTTCTTCTTGGGATCAATTTTTTTTTTATTTTTTAATTGCTCTCTCTCACAAATTATTAATGAAGAATGAATTATAGAAATGAGAGAGAATGGTGAGTGATCTTCAAGCAAATTGCTAGAGCATAATTGTCATCACCTCAAAGGACCTGTATGGATATGGGTCCTTTGTACACCTCTAGGGTGTGTTTCACCTATGTTTTCCCAATTGATGATAAAACCAACCCCATCATGCATAACTGGGACGATGCTAATAGTTACACTTTTGTTATGTTTTTATTTAAATCTTATTCAAACAATTACACTTAACCAATAATTCAACCCAGTAGCATTCTAGTGCACATCATAATACACAATAAGTCTATTTTTGGGTAGCCCAAATTGACCTAACACCTAAATCATATGCGGGAGTTTACAGGAATCAACTTGCAAATATTAAAACAAGAATCAAACACAATTGTAGAAAGAGTCACCTGTTACAATCCTTAGCACAACTTTTCCAAGATTACAACAAGCCTTCATACATAACACACCCAATTTCCCAAACTCAGGTAGTGTGTGCCATTAGTTAATAATATGCTGTCTCTTCCTTCCAACAACGATGAGCTTCTCCCTCGTGACCTTGTAGCCTAACTATGTGACTTAATTTGTGTGATCCATGTGACCTACATTTCTCTTTGTTGTAACAATGCCTCCCCTCATATCTATCCACTTTCACCAGCTTACCTAAGGTAAACATGAGATGAGGGGCTACTATGACAACACATGACCTCCTAAATGACCTTAAGGAAGTGGAATTCATGAAAACCACAACAAAGACCTTATATACCTGCTACACGACTCCTAAAATCCTTCCTAGTCATCCCCATGATCAATCATTGGGTCCCACTGAGTTTTAGACCATTAAACCCCTAGATGCTCCCTTGATATCATTAGGGACACATCTGAGAGGCTCCAAATGTTCCCACAACAAGGCATGCATGTGTCTAGGGACTTTTTTCCTCAATTTTGTGACTGTGACTCTGAGATTTGTGCCACGTTTCAAGTCCACAATACAGGTCATTTCCCAAAAATCCCTGTAGCTTTCAGAATCCATAATTTACATGAAAACAAAACTTGCAATCCAAAAATTGGCTCCAGAACTAGGCCTGACCATCCCCAACTAGGACTGACATTCTGTCAAACACTTGGCATCAATGAAATCTACAAGACATAAATACAAGACAAGGCATAAATGATTGATAACTAATATGAGGCTTGACAAGAAGGATCACTACCATTTTCCTTTAACTATTTTAACATCAATTAGGTCTTTCATCCATTATCATTTTAGTTACAAGTGAAGACTTAAAATAGCCATGACTATAACCACTCATATAACCATGCTTATAACTAGCTTTAAACCATGTAAATAACAATGAGATAAAAACCATTAAGGCCACATAATAACAAGTACAAAAGCATGAGAACTTAGATTTTATTAAACATAGGAAAGACCCAACCAGGTTTGGGACTTCCATGTACCACACAACCATAGACATAGCTGAATGAAATCTTTCCTTCAGTCAATCCCCCTCATGACATATTCTAAGCATGAATTTAGGATCTCATGGATAAACCAATCCAAAAACAACCAAGGGAATCTAGAGGTTAAACCACCTCCACCCTCAGCAAATCATGATCTCACCAAACTGATAGCGAGATCACAAAACGAAGTTGAGCTAAGAATGCCTCTAGACTCCATCACTATCCTTGAGGAATTTTTTGTGTCCTTGTATCTCAAGATTTACCACAATCCACACCAGATCACTAGGCCCTAAATCGAGACACCACCCTTAGGCTTTACAATGTATTCCACCGAAAATGGTTAATGGATTCCTAGGCCTTTGGGAATTTTCTTGACACCACCTTCACCCTACATTTTGAAACCATTCGACAATTCCAAAGCTAAAAAATGAGAAAACAATCCCATCACACCATGGCTATTTGGAAAAGGGTAAAGTGAGGATGAAAACCACTATAATAACCTGAAAAAACCACACCACTAACATAAAGAGCACCATATACGAACATATCAAACTATGCATGTCAAAACAATCAAAGAAATCACAAGTGCATTATCTTACCTACAAGTATTCCTGTTGAAGTTGCTTGATCCTGCTACTTGTTTCATCTTTGATTTTATTTCCTTTCCTTGTCCTTCCTTTGCTTGTTTTTTTGTTCCCTGCTCCAAAGCTAGAATGGTCCAAGAAAAATCTAAATCTCCAAGAGTGGGAGAGAGAGAATAATGAGAGAGCTCCAAAACTAAACTGACCAAAATCTTACACTGACCAAGCCTAAGCAAAAGAATTGAGCAAAATCTTGCCAAATGATTCTTAGAAGCCTTTTTATCAATGACACCTCTATTTTCTCCATCTTCCATTACTTTCCTTCATTTTCCTGGTCACATGCAACCTGTGACCTTTCACCTTCCTTTTCTCCTAATTTCCTTCATTTCATAAATAAAATGCCATTTTCCTTTCCAAATTCTTTGTCATTGCCTTTTCCAATTTTCTTTAGATATAAACACATCTATTCATGCCCACTGGGATATCTTTTCCCATATTTGGCTTGGAATAAGTGTCCTTTAACCATGGTATTATTTTTCGTTTATTAAATTTTTTTACATGAACTTTTAACCAGGGGCTGCTAGAGACCCCTCCACCTTAGGGAACAACATCCCCAATGTTAAACCCCACCAAGACCTTAGTAAAACCGCTGAAAAGAAAATATACTGCCCATGGATCGTTATAACTTAGCTCGTTTTAGTATTTACAATGAACATTGCTAAAACATGACAAACATACTGTTTATTCAAGATTTATAACATAACTCATTACAGTATTTACAATAACTAGATATACACATATGCACATTTTCTAAAACAACAAATAAAAGGATATGATGCATGCATTAGCAACAATGAAATCCAAAGGCTTACATCTTCACCCTCAAAAGTAATGCCACGATTCGCTTCCTTCCTAGGAAGTCCATAATCCACTACCAAAGTCAAAGCTACATCAAATGTCCAACACTACACTCCTATGCCAGTTTTCCTCTCAAGGAAAAATTACCAGCTCATTGTTCCAAGGCACACTCCTAATGTGCATGCGATTCCATCTAGTAAAGCTAATCATGAAAAAAATCCATCCTCATCCTTCCCTTCTCTACTACATAGTCCCTCGGGAAATACGATCACCCCTTCCATGCAATCACTCACCTTTCAAGTTCCTCGGTATCCCCTATCATGGGCTTCCATCTCTTGGAAAGGCTTATTTGCATCAGAATTTCAAACAACCAAGGCATATACCTACCTCAAAACCATCATACAATTATAACATGCTCATGGAAATCAATGTACACTATTGCGTACAAGCGTCCGACAATGACCCTTCTCCTCAATGCTTTACCATCATACTACTGGTTGTTCCAATTCCTTTTTTTGTTGTTGCTAATGCTTGCCATCAGTGTTGAACACCCAACCAGGAATTTCATGCTTTCTTGTACCAAATACATAATTTCCATTACATTCAAAATGAATTCAAATAAATTCAAATCTTACCTCATTAGTGGCCCATCAATAAGGTATACTTGAAATTATGTTTATGTCTTGCCACAACAAGTCAAACTGGTATCTTTGACCAAGTCATCATGTATAAACATATCACAACAGTTTATCTCAAAATATTCTATAACCAGATAAAAAAAGAGATAGATAAACGACTTCAAAATCATCCTCTTGGAGGGGGAAACCTCATTTATATCACATAAATGAAGAATTCTTGAATTATACAAATGAAAAGACCTCATTTCTATATATAGGAGTCTAAGGCATCACAATATAATCAGAGCCTATATAACAATAATAATGTAAGTGCACAACAATAACAATACTGGGCTTCTATGGGGAACAATAATAACAATATGGGGACTCCATGGGCACAAAAATAATAGTAAGTGGGATACACTAACAATAACAATAAAGAGATACACTAGTAGTATAGGGACCTAACATTCCTCTCTCCTTCAAAAAAGTGTTGTTATCAATGTTTGAGTAGTTCTGGATGCTTCTGTATAAAATTCCCATTCTCCAATGTAGAATCTTTCACAAGTAAGTACTTTCACTTGATGAGATACTCTGAAATTAATTGATTTCGTAGTTGTCAGTTTCTTGTTTTTGTGAATGCTTCAGGTTCCAATATTAGTTTTCCTTCCTCATCATGTTCTGGCAATATTGTTTGAACTGGGAGCTTCTCACCTATAAAATTTGTTAAGCATGAAACATGGAAAACTAGGTGCACTCGGGAAGATGGAAGAAGCTCCAATTTGTATGCCATAGTACCAATATCTTGCAACACCCTATAAGGACCATAGTATTTTGGCACTAATTTATTATCCTTCTTAGATTTCCTGAGGGACATTTGTTTCTATGGTTGTAGTTGTAAAAATACTTAGTCACCTACATCAAAACTTCTTTTCTTACAACACTGATCTTCCTGTTGTTTCATTCGATTCCGTGCCAAAGCAAGGTTATCCTTTAAGAGTTGGAGAAATTGTTTTTGATGCTTGAGGTGATCTTCCACTGGTTTAACCTTAGAATTAACTCTTAAATATGATGTGATGGATTGTGGATGATATCCATAAAGTACCATAAATGGGGTCATTTTTACTGTAGTATGGAAGGAAGTGTTATACCACCATTCAGCCAGAGATAACCACTTGAACCATTGTGTTTGTTTATCAGAAACAAAGAAAAAATCATATCATTCCAAACATTTTTTCGCTATCTTTGTTTTCCCATCATATTGAGGATGATAAGATGAGCTATGAGCTAACTGAGTAGCCATACAAGAAAATAATTCCTTCCAAAAAAGTCCAGTGAAAATGGGATCTCTATCACTTACAATAATCTTTGGGTTTCCATGTAGCTTTTGAATTGTTTACATAAATGTAGTAGCAATTGTACTAGCTTTAAATGTATGAAACAATGCACAAAAATGTTCATACTTGGTATGTCTATCAACTACCACCATGATGACACTCTTTCCTTCAAACTTAGGTAAACATGTGATAAAATCCATTGAAACCTCCTCCCAACATTGACTTGGAATGGCTAGAAGTTGTAACAGACCCAGGGCCTTAATTTTCTCAACATTATTTTGTTGGAAAACCAAACATTCTACAACAAACTTTTGAATATCAAATTTCAGGGCCTCCCCAAAAAAATTCCTTCTTGACCTTGTGGTAAGTTTTTAAAAATCCTGAGTGCCCTCCTAAGCGAGAGGTGTGCAATTCCAAAATAATATTTTGTTTGATTTGGTAATTCTTACAAAGATATAAGTAATCTTTGTACCCTAATGAATCATTTTCCAACTAAATTTATCAGATATACTAGGATCTTGCTGCAACTTTTGAATGAGCATCCACACTTCTTCATCATTCTTCCATTCATCCCTTGCTTCAGTTATCCAATATCGATGGATAATAGAAATGACACAAAGAAATCCTTCCACATGCTCATCCTTTCTTGAGAGTGCATATGCAACAACATTTTTCTTTACTTTTTTGTACATGATTTCAAAGTCATAACCAACATCTTTGTGACCCATTTTGTCTTCTCTTCTGAAGATAATCTTTGTTCCAAAAAGTATTTAAGACTATCACGATTTGTTTTTACCTTGAAGTGTCTTCCCATTAGGTATGGTCACCATTGCTTTAGTGCATGTAGTATTTCCAACATTTCATTCTCATAAATAGGTTTGTGTAAATACTCTCATTTGATTAGATGACTTTCCAAAGAAATAGGTCTTCCTTCTTGCATTACAATAACACCAATTCCATTTACTAAGGCATCACATTCGTCAATAAAGGTTTTTGTGAATTCTAGCATAGCTAAGACCAGTGCTTGGCACACTACCTCTTTAAGATGTTGAAAGGCCTTAGCTGCTTTTGGAGTCCATGAAAATACATATTTCTTTGGTATGTTGTTAGAGGTGCTACTACTCTCCCATAATTCTTTAAAAACTTGCAACAATACTCTGTCAACCTGAGAAATCATTGAATATGCTTTATGGTTGTGGGGATTTTCCATTCCTTATTGGCTTTAATTTTTTTAGGGTCTACCTTAACACTGTCATGAGATACAATATTACCCAGATATTCCACTTCCTGTAGTTGAAACAAACATTTGGAGGTTTTTGCATATAATTATTTCTCCTCCAATAGTTTGAGATCCTTGTCAACATGTTGAATATGATCCTTTGAAGACTTGTTGTAGATTAGTATATCATCAAAAGATCTAAACAAAAATTTTCTAAGGAAGGGTTTGAAAATGGAATTCACAAACCTTGAAATGTAGAAGGTGCATTGGTAAGGACAAAAACATGATCAAAAATTTGTAATGACCCTCATAAGTTGTAAATGTTGTTTTCAGAATTTCTTCAGTCTTAAATCTAGTTTGATGATATCTTGAACAAACATCCAACTTGGTGAAGTAAACCTCTCCATGTAATTAATCCAACAATTCATCGATGATAGGAATGGGAAATTTTTCTTTAATAGTGAGCTTGTTGAGCTCCATATAATCCGGACACATGCGCCATGATCCATACTTCTTATGCATGAATATTACTGGAGAAGAGGAAGAACTTTGACTAGGTTGAGTTATACCAACATTTAGCATTTCTGCAACCATATGTTCAATTTTAATCTTTTGGGCATAGGGATATCTGTAAGGACTGATGTTTGGAGGAATAATTCATGGAATCGAATGAATAGCATGATCATGATCACAAATAGGTGGGAAGCCTTTAAGTGTCTCAAATACCTTCGAATAATTGGCCAAGACTTTTTGGAGATCTTGAGAAATAAATGATTTCGATGTTTGAACCTCCAGTGAGAATAACTGTGCAATTGCAACCCATTGTTCTCTATTTCAAAGCTTTATCATTCCATTTGGGATGATTATCTTTCCTAGTTTCCCTATGATACCCCTTAATGAAACGTCCTTTCCTGCCCAAAACAATTTCAAGAAAAGTTCTTGAAAATTAAAATCTATCGTACCCAAATATTGTAACCATTGGATTCCTAGTACAACATCAAAAACACCATTGGAATCAAACACATTGGATTATTCAATACATATTCCCCCATGGTTAGCTTGATATTATGGCACTTTCTAGAGAAATTTATAGTTCCTCCATTTGCAGTCATCACTTCACACTCTAGTGTTAGATACAGGAAGAAATTCAATTCCTTGGCTATCTTATAATGAATAAAATTATGGGTACTACCTGAATGAATCAACCATATTACCTTGTTCTTCTTGATATGTCCTATCTTGAGAGTTTGAAGAGTGGCAATTCCTACCAATGCATTACAAGATATGGTCAGATTCATTTCTTCTTTCTCTAGGGTTGGTTCCTGGTGTATATCCTCTTCTTTTGACATTTCTTGTTCCTTTTCTTCCCCCTCTTCACAATCAACGTAAAATAATTTCTTCTCACCACACTTATGACCTTTAGTGTATTTTCTATCACAACTGTAACAAATCCCTTTTTCTCTTTTTTCTTCCAATTATTGTGGTGTCAACATTGTAGGTTATGGAAGGCTAGGAGCTACAACACTTCCATATTTATAGTTGTGAGTGGTAGACTTCCTTGCTTCGATAATTTTGCTTTCAACTTTCCTTGCCACCCTGAGTGCCTTCTCTAATAAATCAAGTTCCCAAAGGTGAACCTCATGTTGGATGCTATCCTTTAAAGACCCTATGAATACATCAATCATTTGTTCCTTTGCAATATTATTTACCCTTATATTCATGTTTTGGAATTCCTCAACGTGCTTAGCCATTGAACCCTTTTATTTGAGATTTATCAATTGGATAAGGAAAGTGTTGCTCATTGTATCCTCATCATATGCTATCATTTCCTCCATAAAAATTGACCAAGTGACAAGTGCTTTACAAGAATAAATCCATCGATACCATACAAACTGATTGGGTTATAAATATAAAGTTGCAATGCACAACTTTTCTGTGTGTTTCCCATTATGGACATCAAAATATTGCTTCATTTGTAGTATCCATGTTATCAGGTCATTGCCATAAAAATTTCTCATATCAATCTTTGGAATACGGTGGGTCTTCAATCCAACTTTAGAGTCTATGAAATCATGATTAACATTTCTTTTGTTTTCATCATGAGTTTCATATAATATATTTTTGCCATTAGGAAGCATTTATTGTAGAAACGTTTTCAAATTGTATATGTATGCTTTCAAACCTTCCACGTATGATTTTAAACTATTCTTCAAACCATCCATCTTAACTTCCATTTCATTTTTGGTTACTCTTTGAGAGAGGGAAATTTTTTCTACTTGGTCTCGTATTTTTGATATATCATGTTGCATTTCTTCCTCTTCTTCATGTGTCATAGAAGAGCTTTCTAGTTGCTTATTAGGTGTGTCCATTTTTTTGGTTTCAAGAATTTTGAAATCAAACAATGATATATATGCTTCACTATACCCTTTGAATCACTTCAAACTGATTTTTCAAGCAAACATTATACCCATCTTTTTCATTCTTTTTAGGAGCTAGATATTGTAATTGTTGTATCTCTGTAATTGAAAATATCCAAGCTTTAAATTCTATTTTGTCACAGCCCTCTGAGTCTTCTTTCCAACCAAAAATTAATACCAAGATTGGACTATCCAAGAAAGTGTTATGCCTAATCTCCCACAGTGACTTGATTATAGACTAGTTCAGTAGAGCGAACATGTACAGAGTACCACGTGTCACACTTTCAACCTTCGGCCTTGAAAATGATACCTAAAAGTGTCACACTTTCAACCTTCAGCCTTGAAAATGATACCTAAAACACTATAGTCCATCCTATTTCCATTATGTTTTAAAAAATTCAAATCCAATTCTTAGAGAAAAATTTATGACAATTTTCCCTAGGTCACCTATTTGAGATGGAATTCTAGAGCCTCTCAAAATCCTAACTTCCTCGGGTCATATCTCCAAACATATTGTCATGAGGAAAGAGTTATATTTGCGGACAAATCTAACCTCCCTAGGAGTCTAAGACTCTCTAGTGACAAACAAACCAAACAAGAGCAATCCTTCTCTAAACACACATTATTCTATGAGAATTCAAATGTTTTCGATCTTACCTTAGGTCCAACGCTTGTTGTAGCAGTCCAGCCTTGCTGATCCAGATGAGCTCCTCCTTCACTTTCAGACCTGCATACACTAACAAAGCAAACGATTACATAACACCTGAATATTCATCATAAAACAAAGCATATTCATCACATAGACCAAGGAGTACATGAAATAATTCATTAACAACAAATCATTGAGAAGAATGGACTTATTTGTATTAAGGAAACAAAAAAGGAACCATTACAACTGAGCCTTGGTGTTGTGCAAGCTCCTCCCAGGGTCCAACAAGAGATTCCTCTACTTTGACAAGCTCACCCACTCCCAATATGGCAAAAAGAAAGGATAGTGATCTCTCCTCACAAGTCAACAATGGAAGTCCTAATTCCAGCAGCATTTACCCTTTAGAATGTTCAGCTTTCAACCTCCCCTCCTTTGGCCCAAGGCTTGTATTTATAGTATTCTAGAGGAATTTATTTAGTTCCAACATCAATGGGATACTCCCTCTTTTGGATGGGGTAGCTCCTCTCTTGATGGGATAAGTTGCTCTATCATAGGGGTGCATGAACCATTTGGAGGCGCTCAATACACGTCAAACACTCTTCTAGAAGGCTCTAGAAGTGACCACAAGTAACTTTTTAGAGATGAAACTCGCGCCTTTTGACCTTTACAGGGGTACGCACCCAACCTTTAGCTTACAGAGCGTATAAATACGCAGGTACAGTGTGTTAAGAGTGCGTACACGCAGGCAAGGTAGAGAGAACCTGCGTACCCAGAGATAAACATGTTTTGAAGTGACTTTCTCTCTTTTTGAAGTCTGACATGAAGAGAAAAGGTTTGAGGCTTGACAAGGAGGACAACATGGCTATTTAACTGCAGATAACCATGGTGACAAATTTCAGTGTAACACACATCTCGATGTACATCTGGAGATCCTTCTCCTCCTGTTAAGGTCCTATAATTTATAGGATCTCAAGGTGATTGAGTATCTCACATTTTGCAAATTTCATATTGTTCATAGATCTCAATATTCAATTGATTTCAAAAAAAAAAAAGGTATTAAAAAAACAGAGGAAAAGAACAAAAGAGAAAAAATGAAAAGAAAAGAAAACCCCATATATTGTTCAATTCATACAGTCTAAGCATGTTTGAACAAATTTCAATTTCTGTTGATAGGATAGAAAATAAATATTTGTGAAACAGTTTAAGCTTAGCAAATTAGTAGCCAGGTAGAAATAAAATTCGTTCAGCTACTCAGTCTGGACCAATAGGAGAAATAAGTGATAGAGTAGGTTAGAAATAAAAAAAGAGAAAGTGAAAAAGGGTCTGCAAGTCCAAATGCACCCTGCAAATACAAAAAAGGAAAAAATGTTAGATTAGAAACTAAGGGTAGGTAGATTGAAAAGAATTACAGAGGGAAAAGGACATGAAAAATTCCTTTAATGTCTTATGACATAGTTCATGTGTTTTTCCTAATGTTAAAAAATAATAATAATAATAATAATTGTTATGGGTCTTATACATTACTCCTAACTTTATCCTATACTCCGCCCCCTTTTTCATTTTCCTACCCAACCACTCATTTTCCCGTCACATCAACTATTACCCACCCAGCACCTTTCACCAAATCCCCGTAATCGATATTTGATCCAATGGCCCACATGATTTTTTGGCCCCCACCCTCACCCTTTTGAACATTAATGTCAGCGGGGGGTTCGAAATCAGTGGTTTTAGACCACTTACGTGTCAAGATGTCATGATTTCACACCCCTCCACTCATTCGCTTAGCACTACATAGGCCCTCTGAAAAGTGGTTTTCGCTTTCCAATAAACCACCCCCCACCCCATTGTGACCGTTCACCAATATCGTCGATCTGCGATGCCACTCTATCCCATCCACCTATCACCTTCATTCCCGCGCTATACCATTGCACATTCAATTCGCTAGACTATTAGCCAACGGACCCATGCCACTTCAGGCCGCTCCAACGTGGATTCTCCGAAACTACAAATGCATCATCTCACTCATTTACCAAGTTTTGAATATGTTCTCTTTTGCTTACAAGAGAAGGTGAAGGCTTGCTTAGGCATTCACAATGAAATAGTAACACAGTTGCAGAAAGCTACACTTCTCTGCATTGCAGACATCCCCCTTCTTGAATCATGTTTTCTATTCATCCCCTTTCTATTTTCCCTCTCTAATTTCCCTCTTCTTCTCATCCCTTTTCTGTTACAGTTCACTTGCAAATTCAAACAACAGTCTAGGTTTAAAAATTTGTAGAAGACGACCATACCACAAAAGAGCAAAAAATAGGAGTTTTTCAATCCAATGGTGCCCACCAGTGGACTTGGACCATATTCCACTTGTAGACAAAGACTTTAAAATACATGAAGCAATATCATAATTCGATCTCTTTGACATCCACTGCTAGTGGAAGGACAAATTTGTTGATGAAATGGATGATATAGGACTCTAGGATACAAATTTTCCTTTCTATATTTTTCCCAAAAACCATAACTGCCTAGAATTGATCAGAAAATGCCAGTCATGCTATAACCCATAGCAAAGGGTAGTAATAGCCATAGCAGGAGACATATTTTTCACCATTTATGCTAAATCTATAATGTATATGATGCAAGCTACTATCATTGAAGGAGCCTCTCCCTTTTCCCATGAAATCCTCAGTGAAATGTACCAGAGACTAGACTTTTCAAAAAGAGCTAAAGCCCTAGAACTCTTCATGACTGAACAAACTCCATTGCGCAGAAAAAATCCTCCATATTCCTCCTCTGCTTTCCCTAATAGAACCAGACATATAGTCATTGTACTTTCATATTTTCTAGGCTATTATTCAGATTAGTGGCTTGATGAAGCCATAATAGGTTTCCTGTCCATACTGTCATCAGAGTCAAAACCTTCTATTCTAATTAATTTCAGTCAATTCCTAGCAAATTCCATCCACAATAAATTCATAAATTTCAACACAGAGGAAGTGTTTCAGTATTCTATAGTATTAGTGTACATGTTTATTTATTTTCAAGCACACAGATTTTAGTTTGCAATGAGCAAGTTGGATGAAGGAGAACCCCAATCAATCATCTTCTGGACAACCTTAGTAATGAAGGATCAAAGTAACTTCACATACAAAACATTCATAGAGATGTTTTCCCATCCAGTTATAAGCCTCCTCAGTGGAACAGCAGAACCCAGAATAAGTGAAGAAATTAAAATAATTATGCAGCTGACATATCAAGCAAGAACAAGAGATTGGTACTTGTACAAAAACTACACGGAATTAAGGGTATATGGGTGTGAGTTGGCCCCTTACAAGATGCCACAGTTCCTCCCCATGAGAATCTTTGCACTTGATTATATCAAGCATATGATCAATGCAGATGAAGTATTTTTTTGTAGCAGCAAAGAAGAAGTCTCAGTTTAGGATCAAATCCCAGATTGGCCCTTTTATTTGAAACAGCAGGGCAACAGGTGGGGAGGCTGACAAGAAATTGAAAGAAATGAAATTCACTCACAGCTTCACATGGTCCTATGACCCATGGGGCATCATCTCTAAGAAAAGGGTGGAGAACAAATCAACACCTTACATTCACACTCACAGGCCTGAAATAGAAAAATTTACGAACCAGATTGAGTGGATGCCTGAAACCCTGCAAGAAGCTAAGGAGTAAATACTTTCTTCTTCAAGTGCATAGACTCCTGGGCCGCAAAAAAGTAGGATTAAATAGGACATACCAGACAAGGGTAAGGAACATGAAAACGAAACAACTGGGAAAATACCAAGAGAAGATCAGTCACCAGGGACTGATACTTCTATGAAAGAATTCAAATTGAAATTTAGGAAAAGGGAAATGATATGCATGGAGATGGACATGGGCAAGGAATCACCACAACAAACAGTCATTAATCTCAGTGAAATTCCTGATTCATCTCAAACAGGAGGTCAATATTTTCCTACCACTCCAATCTCATAAAGGCAACAAACTCTCCAAGTTTCCACACCTGCCAATGTAATAGGATAAAAGGAGGAGACCATCTTTGATACTTTCAGAGAAATAAAGATCAGAAATGAGATGTTGAAAAAGAGTACTTATGCTCAATTTTGGATGCAAAGTTCTACTTCTTAAGGCAGACTCCTATCATCTTTCGATTTAGAAAAAGGAAAAATGCATATGGCATTCCTTGAAGCACAAATAACAGAACCTAAAACTTTGGTTGATTACAAACAAACCTCCTTTGGGTTTGATGCCAGAAATGTTCACCCTATTGATCAGCTGGAAATGCATAAGCAAACAGCTAAGATGATCTCCTCCACTCTAACAAGTACCTTTATGAGTTTGTTTAAAATGCAGGTGGCTTTATCAAATGTCCAATCTGAGATGAAGATGGAAAAGGTTTCATCACAATCAAAAGATAATAGGATCAAATCCTTGGAAGACTTAGTGGTGAAAATTGGATATGATTCATCAGATGTGAAAGAAGCAAAATAAATTATTAAGAAGAAGGAGATGGATATAGCAGCCTTGATGAAATAGCTCAAAATGCATGCCACACATGATCTCTTGACCAAAGAAATAGAGGAAACAGAGAGTCAGAAGGCATAAATGATGAAATTGATTATGGAGCAGTCACTCCAAATAAGACAGATGGAAACAGAGATGGAGAAAATGGTACAAGAGAAGGAAAAATCAACACAATCGGCCATCCCTACTACGGAGGCTCTTCCTCTTACAATTATTCCTACAGCTACTCCAGCAACTACTACTACAAAGACAGGAAGCAGTATAGAATAGCTAGCCAGATCCATGGAGAGCATGAATCTTCAAACAGAGGAAATCAAGAGACTTGAAACTTAAGTCAACATTCTGCAGGACCAGAATAAAAGAACTAAAAGAGCACATTCAATAGAAATGCAAAGGATAAGAACATTAATTGAAAAATTGTAGAAATCTGAAAAGGAATCATCAATTGGCAACATGCTAGGAAGGGTGAAGGAAATAATTTGGAAAAATATCATCAATGGCATGAATGAAATCTAGCCCAGCATTCAAATTATATTTGAACAGAAGAAGCTAGTTGAAAAATCTAAGAAGGCTATTTCAACTACTAACCTAGAGCTGGGATACATTCCAACAACAGTCAACAGAATCATCAAATTTCTGAATTCAAAGAACATGTATGAGCTTGAAGATCTTGGAGTAGCAGACAGGATAGAGAACATCTACAAGTGAAAAAGGTATTAACCAAAAAGAATTTGACTATACAACTTGAGTAGAAATGTTAGAATTTGAAGCTGATAGTAAACAGATTTTTTAACAGAATTGAACCTTTAATACAAAAGGGTCTCCCTTCTATGTTTTTCATTAATGAAAAACTCATGACTAGAGAAGATTATTTCAAGAGGCTAAAAGACATAGCAAAGGATGTTGCCAATCTCTCTAATATTAGAGGCAGCATAACAAGAAAATCAATGCTGGAGGCTATCAAAATTGCAATCTATATTGAACATGAATTGAAGCACGTTTTTACAGTAAATCCCACTTTTGCAAGGTACACAAAAGTAGATGAGGTATAATGTAGGATGATCAAAGTCAAAATCCTAGATGAAGATGAATGGAGTGACTTGTGTGACTACTAAGAGGAATAGTACAAGCAGGATTGAAGGAACAGCACAGAGCTGAGTCAACGCCCAGCCGAGTCAACAAATCCAACACACCATATTAAAGAGCAGCCAAATCAGCCACTATAGTAGAATTAATTACCCGGCAACGGCATTCAAAAAAAAAAAGGGACCAGATGTCAAAGTTATCTCATCGTGGTCACATTAGTCAAATTTTAGTTTTGTTGTAATTAATAACAAATTTCCAAGTGTCTACGGTAGTCGTTGTAGATTTTAGTTAAATACTTCATGCATTGGAAGTATTAGGGGTTGGACCCTAGCACTTGAAATACTTTTTCTTTTGGAGCACTGTAATTTTGGATCTGGAGCATTGATAATAAAGACCGTTTGCAAGACACTTGAGCTATTTTTATTTGGTGATGTTTTTCTTTCTGTGTTAAATGTTTCGTTGTTTTCTACAGTATGCATCATTAAAATCTTGTGATAAAACAGAAAGTTTAGAGTAAGATATGTTGTTAAAGCACCTTATTTATGTCTATGTTTACTATATACATGTTTTCCTCTAAAGTCTGGTTAAAAAATACTTAATTTTTTATAACCACTATTGATTTCATCATTCTGTTATTTCATTCCTAATTGTGCTTTAAAGATCCAGTGGAGATAGTTAGCTAGCCTTGTGAATGCTCTGAAAAAATTGATACACAATCCAGATATTGACTCCATAGCCCAATGGAAAAGGTTTAAACAAGATCTACCCCAACCAACCAATCAATCAAATAATCGCTCTTTTATCTATATAACTAGCCTAAAATATTAAAATAGTAAAATTCAAAATCTCAAATATACAAAGAGAGCCCTCTCTGAGTCTAAGATGGTTATATCCTAGACTCCAAAGTGGTTTGATGTGTCCTGTTAGCACTTGAAATTTCACCTCAAGCTGAGACAGGTAAACCTCAAGGCTACATCAAACCATTTAGCCTCGTAGCTAGCCCTACAGGGCAGGAGAAGGCTCTCTCTGGTCTATCTCGTAAAATCTCCAATAGATGAGATGACTAATAGGATAACATTGATTTTAGGCTAGTAAATTTATCAAAAGGGTTGATTTGGGGTTTTGAGGGTTTTTGGTGGCAAATTGAGGGGATGGCAATTTTGGGTGTGGGGATTGGACACAGTTTCTGTAGGGGGTTCTTTGGGGCGAGGTAGGAGACAGTATTGATGCCTTTGATTGAGGTGGATGATTAGGAATGATAGGTGAGGAGTTAAGGAGAGCAAACAATAACTTTGAATTCTCCTTAAACAGTAGAAAACATTGAAATTAAACAAACTTAAAAGCAGAGCATGACGGGTCATGAATTCTTATTTTAACACTTCGTTTGTTTAATATGCAGAAGGAAAAGAAAGGAAATGATTCACATAACACACTTACAGGTACATAGAGAAACACACCATCAATACATGTAACCACAAGAATCCCAAAAAGGACTGCAAAACCCTGGTCTTCCTTAGCCAAAATTGCAGAGATACAGTGAAATAATACAATGATAGCTTCTCCCTCAAGAGTCCAACCTTCCAACCCTTGAAAATGACTAGGAAAATACATAATATAGGCAAGCTAACACCTTTCCTTGCCTCTAGGGGTCGAGCTCATCCTTCTAGGAGCTGTTTCAACCACTTCTAAATTTAGCACTAAAATCTAGGCAGTCAAAACAACTTGCCTCTATAAACTAGGAAACCAATCCATTCATTAAATGTTTGCTATTTCATGCATGAATCTTCTAGAATAGGTAAATGAGTGTCATGGTAACATGAAAATACATTAATTACATCAAAGAGGGTGAAAAATCCCATCTCAAGTCAAAACTGGGCGAATTCCTGAGCTGTAGATGAATTTCCTGTGAAACTGCCCAACATGTCGCGTGCAGCTGCCTGACATGTCGCGCGCCTTTGGAGATCTGTTTGGGGCACTTGCAGGTGGCCAAATTGGGCAAGAGTAGGCTTGTTGGAAAGGTCTGTGAGTATAATTTCCAACCCAACTAGAATTTTTGGACTTGGAGTTCATTTTCCCTGTCAACAATCAATTCTCCCAAGACAGCTTTCTGCAGTTCAAAAAGGTGGCAGAAAGTCAAATTTTGCATGTTTTTTGACTTTTTGGAGGCCCAAAACATGACAAAATCTCAAGTCCTTCCATGTGCATATATAACTTTGCATGAAAAATCTGAAAATGCTGATTTTTTGTCAAATGGAGTTGCCGGGACGACGCGTCTCACCGGGGGTGAGACGCGTTAATGAGCAAAAACCTGTAAATGGCACAAAAAA
>APFE031312263.1:2664-44488 GCA_000404065.3 Pinus taeda | reverse complement strand
CAGGAAAAGGGAGATTAGGTTGTTGCATAAGTGGAAAATTCATTGCATTAAAGGGTGGGTACTGCATTTGGTTCATGGGTGGGTAATTCGTTTGAAAATGAGTATTATTCCAACGACTAAATGCTGTGTTAGAGTTCATACCTTGTCTTTGTGGCCATTGCCTTCTCTGTGTCATCAGGTACACTGCTTCAGCTTCTTCTTCAGTTGTCTGCAATGCTGCTTTGATTCCAGGCAGAGAAGGGCATTGTTGGGTTTCATGGTCCATTTCGCAAATCGTGCAGACAGGTGTCTTATCCAGTGGGCATTCCCTGAGTGGGTGTTTGCCTCTGCATTTAGAACAGAAAATAGCTAAAGCAGCTTCTGCCTCCGCCTGTTTCTTCTTAACCTGCAGAGCATCGATTTGTGAAGCAAAAGAACTTAACGTTTCAGTTTTAAATTCTTCTAATAAGTTACCTATTTCAGCTCTTGTTCCTCCTCCACTCGCTGACTTCTGAACTCTTGAATACACATTATCTCTGCTCTTTGATCTGTTCCCTGCTCCTCTTGAGCACCTCATGCAGAGATTGATAATTTGATCGAATGATTCTTTGGAGATATCTCCTTTTCCTAGCATGTTCAACATGTCCAAGCAGTCATCTCTTACCCCCTTCAATAATATGGTCTTCAGAATGTCCTTACTCATATTGGGGTGATCAGACCTTTGTAGATTATACTGCAGCCTTTCGAAAAAATCTTCTAAGCTCTCATCCTCTTTCTAAACCATCTTAAACAGTTCTTCCTTCCTTTCTCTTATTCGGCAGTAATCTTGGTATTTAGCCAAGAATCCTTCTTTCATCTGGTCCCAGGTGGTGATTGCCTGAGCTCCTAAGCTCATGAACCATCTCAACGCATTCCCTTTTAGTGTTGCTGGAAACAGCTTTAGTTTCTGATTAGGGCTCATATAATCATAACTTCTGCATAAAATATCAAATTCAAAGAGGAATTCATCTGGGTCTTCAGAGGATAACCAATGGAAATTGGGTAGCGCCGAAAGGGGAATGTTCTTCATAGGAGTCGTCCCTCTCGGTAGGTACCCAATGGGGAATTCCAGGGTAGAGAGTGAGTTCTACCCCCTTCCTTCTACTCTGTTATCCTCCATTGGTCTTTCTCCTGAGTCACTTACTTTATCCTCTGTATCTTCAGGTTCTTCAAGTTCTTCAAGTTCTACCAGTTCCTTAATGTGTTCTGATACTTCCAGTTTCCTTTCAGGCCCCAATACCTCCTCTGTCTGTCGATCCGTTTGTAAGGAGTGCTGGATTTGAGGCCTCCGGGAACTCGTCCTCTGTGATGTTTCCGCCTTTGAGATGATTTCGTCGATAAAAGTCTTTCTTCCTCCCTTACCGCCTGTAAAATTAGGTTTCTTGCGCCCTCTCATGCACCTGTTATTTTCACAAAGAGATCATTAACGCTTTTAGAAATCTTTAGTTGCCTTCCCCGGCAACGACGCCAAAATGTTGGCTAGTTGGATTGTTTAGTAATTAAACAATCAAGTACCACATTAATTGTCAACCTGGGAAAGTCTTTTTATTCCAAAGGCTACTGCGTACTGTATGTACTTAAATTCTAAAAGCATTAAGAATTGTAGTATACTTAATTCTTATACTAAGTTTTCACAGTGCTGATGAAGTAAAAGGAATTAATTAAAAATACAAATCTGAAAAGCAAAAAGATAGATGCTCTGTTGGCAGAGGATCAGGACCCTATCCTCCAGGTGAGGACGTTCAGCACCTGCCCCTGGAATTAGATTGCTAACACACACTGCACTCAGATTCACCGGTGAAATACACTTTCATAACTTCAAACAATCAATAAAACAAAGTGCTAGCAAAGCAGAATTACAAGAGGTAATGCTACAGAATCCAAACAGAGTATCTTCAGAAAGAAAATATCACACACTTACACACTTGACAGGAAAATAAATGGGTGAATCTTGTGAGGAAGGTGGGCCCAGTCCTTCTCACAAGATTCCCCAGAACATGGAGAATAGCTTAAATACTCAGGAAGTTCTTCTATTCATCTGTCAAAAATTCAAGTACAGTAAAGTTCAGATTTGCTGATATTCTTACAAAAATTCTATTACATCCCACCCTCTGACTAATGTAGATGTCTCCTCTTTATAGAGGATACATCTATTACAATAGATTGTTACGGTTCAATTGGTTGACCCCTTTAATCAAAAATAAGAATTACAGAGATGTTGCTGCAACAATACAATGATATATTCTTTGTTTAGGTTCTAGCTGTTACATAGCTGATAACTGTCTTCGTCCGTCTTCCTTGGGATATGCACATTCCTCTCGCCGATTCCCCGTGCTATTCTGGTTCTGAGTTCGGGTAGCTGTGTTCTACTTGCTCTGGACAATTGCTTGATTCAACCACGTCGGCGTTCCTCAGATAGTTGCCGTTGTTATTCCCAGCTGATGCAAAATACCAGCTTTAGATAATTTCTGTTGCTGGCTGTGGCAACTGCGTAGTTTCTGCTTCTGGTGTTGCAACAACTGTGTAGTTGTTGTTTCTGGTGTTACAGCAACTATAAGTTATAATTCCTGCGGCTTAAGACATTTAGTCAGCTTTCTAAAGATAAATACAAAGATACTTACGAATATGTAGTGAAGGATTAAACATATAGATATGCGGGAAATTACTCCATACCTTGGGGTGATCAAGTCATTGTGTGATCAAAGCTTATAACTTATGACTGAAAAGGATAATATTATGATGGAAATATAAGGTCAAAATTGGTCAATTCTGGGTCTTAACAATCATCTTGAAATCTTCTTCAAATTCCTATCATTGAAGGCAATTAAGAAGTTATGAGTCTTAAATCACCATATTGGGTAGGTCTTAGAGTTCAGTGAGCTTAAATGTTGCACTCAATGAGAATTCAAGAGAAATAGGGGATGAGTCTGGTCACTTGCTTGGTTTTGTAGCCATGGAATTAAGTGTACCATTAATTTTATCCATAGTTTTCCATCGAATGTGTCTCGTTTCCTTAATATCATATTTTTTCATTACTCTTCATTTGTGTGATGCATTTTCTCACATTATTTTCTGAGGTTTGGTGGATGATTCATTTTTTTTAAATGTGATGTTACACCTCCATCGGTTATGGTGTCCCAGTAGGGTGTAGCCCTTTGGTCAATATGAATTCTAAATTTTAGTCTATCTTCTCTTCTCTTGGTACGGTCAATCTCTTTTTTGAAGTATTCCCTAAATCTAAATCGTTGGTATTTTCTCCTTTCTTGATGTCATGGGTCTCAGAATCAACTTGCATTTTCTATTAGTAGTATTTCCATTGATATAAAAGGTGTTTACAATGGATTACTCTACATTTTCTTGCATATAACCCTGATCCCTTATTCCTCTCATCAACACTTGGGTAGCCTACGACATTATTAATATACAATCATAAGCATGCTAAGTTTAGTTCCAGATCAAGTGGGGAGCTTTATTTCTAAGCAAGGCATAACATTGATATTAATATATCTTTCTCTAGAGGATACGTGTGGTTCTAAATACACAAAGTAGAAATCAGATGGAGGTCTCCATGAGATATTTCAAGAAGATGATGAACTTGTTGACTCTATGCGTTTTGAGCAAGCTCGTGACAATTTCATAATAAGCAGTGCTAGCTATGTTATTGCCAATCTCTTGTGTCAACTAAAGGATTGAAATAATGGAAACCTTTTATTTGACAACATGAGTAGGCTTGTCCATATTGAATTTAGCTTTATTTTGGAAACTTCACCTAGTGGCAATGTGCTTTGAAAGTGCACAATTCAAATTGAGCCATGAAATGAAATGAAAAGTGAAACATGGAACGAATTTAACAAGTTGATAATGAAGCGTTATCTGGAATCTAGGAAACACATGGATAGCATCATCAATATTGTGTTGTTGATGGTTGACAATGGGCTTCCTTGCATTAGCCATGGAAAACCTATAGGAAATATATGAAAGAATATGTTGGTGGGATAACACTTAAATTGTAGCCTGAAGGGGAAAGTTCAATATGGTTGGGAAGGAAGATCCCAGATGGTGATAGGAGTGGTAAACTCTAGAGAATTATAATTTGTTTATCAAATCCAATTCGGTGACCCATAGGCAATTTCATATGGAATTTCCAAGGGAAGCAAAAGTTCAGTCTTGTTTTGGGTTGTATTACTTTTCTTCATCGAATCGAAGTAGACATAAATGAATGGGAATAATCATTGCAAATCTTTCTCTTATGATTCTTCAAAACTTTGGCCAGAGTGGTGTAAGCACAAGCCCCTTCTGAGGAGTGATCATATTGTCATCTCCAAATTGAAAAATTGAATCACTATATTGGTAGAAGCATATAATTCCAAGTATGTAGAGGTTCTAGAAACAACAAATCACCAGAAAGACAAGTTGAGAAGGTTGAAGCTAAATATGTGGCATGCTATATTAGTTGATTTTGGGCCTAGCCAAAATCTCACAATTTGAGACATCCACAATAAAGTTATCAACTGGCTATGTTCCAACTTTTACAAATGTAGATGAGACAATGTAGTAGGTTCAATGTGACTTGGAAATAGAGGACCTGGACCAAGAGGCCAAAGTGCTAGCATAAATCAAGCAAGAATCCCATATTGGACATTATTTTTTCTCAATTCAAGTTAATTTAATGCCTACAAAATATTTTTGATACTAGGACAAGTCAATGAAGATAATTGGAATGATGAGCATGATACAAATATGGAATTCCTTACTGATATAATTTTTGTGGTCTTGCATGATAAAATGATAGATATGGATGACAGAAATCAAGCTACCCTCAACATGGATAATGAAGCATTCATACACCATGATAAGTTGTCATCTACAAGTATTGCAGCTTGCTTACAGGATTTGGCATATGATGAAAGGTGTATGCCCCTTTCTTATCACTTTGCTTCATGATAAGATCAATCAAGTAGAAATTGTGATGAAGATCTAGAGGTAGATGAAAATAATGATCACAAATTTTGTGATTTCCTTAAGGTTAAGAGACATATCAATATGATCATTTATGAGATGGAATTTGAAAAGTATCTTGAGGTTAAATATGTTTGCAGCTTGAAAATAGAGGTTCTTGTTGAAGTCGAACAGAACAAAGATAAGGAGGAACACAAAATTTTAAAAGCAGATTAATAAAAAAAAGTAAATTTTCAATTCATAAGGGGATTGGTGTCTCATTTGAGGTAGCACCCTGAAAAAAGAACAATTTGAAGCCTATAAAAGTGGGAGTGGGTGCTTCCAGAAAGTTATAACTTGGAAAATTAAAGAGAGGTTGAAGCCTCCTATAGGTAGGACACTAGAAAAATTGATGTAAAAAAGGAGTGAGTGCTTGCATTTACATCAAAAGAAAACATTCGTTGTTTTTTCCATTTATAGGTTTCCACTTATATCTAGTGTCGACATGTATTGCCTATGTGTTTGCATTTGAATTCTTGGTTAATTATTCAGCACCTATGTAAATATGTTAATTATTAAAGAAAAGGTTAAAATAGTATTGAAATAATATGAAATTAGTCACTGCTAAAAGACACAATTACTTATTCACCCCACCTCTTAATAATTGCCTAGTTTCCAAAAATTAATATCAGAGCTAGTTCCTTTTGTACAAGTGATCAAATTTAGAATATTAGTTTGCAGTGCTAAGATATTCCTCATATTATAAACAAAATGTTTTCATTATGCTTAAGGATTCATCAATTTTTGCAAGTGAAATGAAGAGTTTTTATGTTAATTTTATGAGCAATTTAACATAAATTAGAATTTGAACAACAACATAAACATGTATAGAACATCATCAAAAACACATTACAACAAGCACATGATAAAGGAGTTCACCCCTCCTAGGCTATGTCTCCTTGGTCCAAATTCCAATGGCTTGGGCCTCTCTATTATGCTCAAAAGTGTCAAATTGTGTGTTTATAATGCTCAAATGCTTCTGAAACATCCTCCAATCAGTCCAAAATACTCAAAAATGGCTATCTAGCCTATTTTTGCATCCAATTTGGTGGAAAACTACCTTACTTGTGACTTTTGTCAGTCTTTCCACGATTTTCTCCTCCAAATCTGGCTAACTACCAGTTAAATTCACTATCTGGAGCTAATTCTGGTAGCTTCGCTGAAATTGGCAGTCCCGCTAACTTCCCCGCATATCTCTCGGTTAAGGCCAAGCAGTCACACGGTGATTAGATCTGGTGGTTAAGGCGACGATTCAGGCAGCTCCGTCACAAATCCCAATCAGTGAAGTCTAGAGGATCTTATGGTCTGTGAACGTGGTGAGCGATTGCAATAGGGAGGACCCGACGGGATATTAAACTACAACCGATAAACATATCGCGTCCGAGATCCTTTTGCAAATCGCAATTCGGCAGAGTATCGGTGGTCTGTATACATATACGGGACCTGCCTGTTTTGATATGTGATTGTGATATTGCATTGCAACCCTAACCTACAAGGGCCGATTCTGTAACACCCCCCTTCACCGATGTGCAATCGTGATTCTGGCATTGCACCCTGGCTTGCTCTGGGACCGATTTGTAACGTTGACCCGCCTATGATATGTGATTTGTGAAATGTGGGGACCAATGGCAGCCTGCCACTTGGTGCCTCCTCAGTCTTTGAAGGACCTTTCCACATCATTCAATCCTACCATGTAAGAAAGTCAAATCTGAATTTTGACTTGCTCTAACTTCTGCATACGAGCTCGGATTCTAGTGTCATTCACAACATTAGAATCAGAATGACAAGCTCTTCTATCTAAAGCTAAGTTTAAAAAAATTATGACACTTTGATTTTTGAGCCTAATTTTGAGCACCTGATCACTCCTCCACACTGGAATCCTTTTGGACCCCAAAAGTATCACTTTCAATTGTTTAGTAGGTGAGGGTAGAGTTCCCTCACCTTTCCAATCTCGATCCATTGATTACTGAATTAGAACTTGTGATCTCCATGGTTCTTGTCTTGCCTTTCTTTGCACTTGCCTTTAACCTTTTCAAGTTGTTCTTGCATTGTTTGACATACCATTTGGAGTCGTTCAATGAACTCTTTGGCCTTGTTCATGTTACTATCAGTAGAAACATCCTTCTTACCAAGATGATACAATACATTATGATGAAAATGGTAAGAAAATTCCTCCACTTGATTCCTTTGACTCAAGCTTGAATATACATTTTAAAAGTATGTATTTTTCTGAACATAACTTTTATGCAAAACAAAATGATGCTTGAGGAAAGTAGTTATACAAACCATAGGCCTAGAAAGTACATCAACAAACTTGTCGCTTATACCTTTCTTATACCTTTTGACCGAGTGGAATAGTAGAAGAAAACCCATCCAATGGAAGTGCCTTTGTTGTTGCAACTTAAACACTTTATCATTGAAAATTTTTGAACGAAAAGAAATGGGCTGACCACATTGCAAAAAGATTGTGCCCATGGCATAGTCATATACAGCAACCTAAAATTTAAATGATTGTTTCAAGTCTGGAAAAGAAAGTACTGGAGTTGTACTGATCTTTTGTTTTAAAGCATTAAATGCCTCTCGTTCTTTTCCTCCCCACTAGAACACCATTTGCACAACTGCCAACGAATGCAAATGAACTATAATAGAAGAAAAATTAACAAAACTTTATTAATTTCTCCTCCAACATTGGACTTCTCCAAAAAAGCCTCTTATCCAAATGATTATCTTAAGCATGTCTGCGTAAATTGCAAGTAGAGAAAAGACATCTACGACTTCAGGGGGATGTATGATTCTTTCACCTGTTGTGATGCAAGTAAGTTCCCTCCATGGACAAAGGCAACCCCTCTAGCCCTAGAGTGGGTCTAGTCACAGCAAGAACAATATCAAAGAAAATTCCCTTAGATAGTTAATGTCATGAAAGCTTACCTTCAAATCCTCGTTTGATGAAGTTCTCGTTGTGTTTCTCTGGCTCTCGTTCTAATCACTTTTGTACCTGAAACAACATACACAAGACAACAGCAAACATAATAGAATACAACAAAAACGATCTACTTAAAGGGTCAAGGAACTTCAAGATATCAATATGCAATTTGACATAAGATATAGGAAATAAACTGTTGATTTGTATTAATATGCACTGAAGTAAAACTTACAACCATGCCTTGACGTTGTAGGTCTCCTTCAAGGGTCCTGTCAGCATGTCTCTGCAAGCATTCACTCATGAATTGTCTCCCAAGAGGATGAATAACTCTCTCTCCTACCCAAAAGGAAAAATTATGATGCTAAAACACTCATACAATCAAGCCAATTCCACACAAAACTATCCCAGGCTAAGTTACATTAGAAGCTACTTCCCAAACTCTACTCAAACTCTCTCCCTCTCTTCCTCTCTCTCTCTTCTCCTAGAATATCTCAGCTATGAAGGAGGTATTTATAGGAGGAGCCTCCATAAAAGATGGGAGAAAGAGCTTATCCCTTTGGGAGGTTGCACAAAGGGTGGAACAACCATCCCAAAGGAGAGAGTCGAGCTCATCTGATCCAATAACCAACCCTAGGACCACCACTCAAAAGCTTCGATAATTTGTTAAAACAAACTCGCCAAAAGTAGCTCGTCACGAGTGAAACAAAGGGACAGGGTGATGACGTTGCTAGGCTTATCTCAATCTTGGCCATCTTTGTATGTGGAATAACTGATGACCGGCGATGACCCAAAAACAGAGGTTAAAAAGTATCTGCTCCAGGAGTAATGAACTGAGGTATTCTTCCTGATATGACAAGGAAGACACTGACACATATTTTGCAACATGACACAAAGCAGATGTCAATAATACAGACCAGCAGTGTCCAGGATCAAGGAATGTGGGGTCGGTGACAAAATATTGTGTAATAGATGCCCCCTCAAGCATGAAGGTCGAGAGAGTGGGAGGGGTGAAATGCTTTATGAATCCATAACTGAAACAAAACACCATCACGGAGAACCTACAAAAGAAAGTACAACTGATATCTTTGATACATAAGTACATAGTGAAAGGAAATACGTGTACATAAGGCATGGGCACAGCCATCCAGAAGATAAACATAAATGATCTGTGGTATGGACGCAACCATCCAATCAAAAGGAACATATAAAAGACTCAGGTATGGTCATAGCCATCCAATCAAAAGAGTCATGTATACAATCATGAACCAATCCGCGCAACCTGGACTTGTGTAATATGAGCCCAGGGTCTTGAATCCCAACCCGATCAAGGTACAAATTATAATAGGTGAATAGATGTGCTGAATTTGAGCATACTAGAAAATTGCTTGATTGTCGGTCAATGGTGTAAACCATTAACAAGTGCGAGCGATACCACCAGTAATGTCAATGGTTCTCAAGGTACTGCTAGTACAATCCACGAAGTGTGAAAAATATCTGAAGTTGAACACCCATGAAATCACCCGATCCAAGGCCAATAATGAAAGCCCATCGTCAAATGCGAAGAATTTTCCATTAAAGCATGCAAGCTCCAAGGTACTATAAAGGAGTCTCTAGATCAACTTCCAAGATAATGAATTGAAGTCGACAGGAAGCAATCAGTCGAAGGAGGGCGATAATGTTTCCCACATCATTGATGTGAGACAAAGAACAAGATGAATGTGGATGAGATAGAGAATCTGAGGAAGGTGTGTAAGGATACAAACTGCAGAAGGATTAAGCTCTTGAACATATCGGCGACACAACTCCGGAGTTTGGCAGCATTTTCGTACCAAGGGATCAAAGATGATGATGAAGCAGTGAGGGTCAGATGGACTGAGGTAAAATGGATAACCCAAAACTCAGAAGGCAAACGATAAAGTGAGGATATCCCAACCCGACATGAAGCAGAAAGAGTGTCAATGTTCAAGAGCAACAAGCTGTCGTAATAATTAATACAACTGACAAAATACTTCCAAATTTCCCCCCGCCATTCATGGCGAGTACCCCAATTATTTTTTATTGCAAGCTTGAAGGGGATAGCATATGCTTGCACTGTAAGTTCATCCTTTGGACGAATCCTATTTAGTCAATTTAGTATGTCCTAAATTGCTACATTATTTATCAATCTGCGAGTCGTAAACTAATGAAGTGTGGCACACAGTATGTGCAAGACAACCTCTTTCTTACTTTTATTGTTTTCAGTTTTTATCTTGTTTTGGGGTTTTGTTCTTGTTGATCTCCTAAACTGTATAATGCAAATGGAAACCCTATTCTAAGGTCTTAAGAATACCTTTCAAGGTCAAGTATGGATGTAAATTTGAAGACAAGGTTTATGTCCCTTATGGTAACTTCCAAAACTTAGCACTTCAAAAGATATCAAAACATGATATTGATAAAATCAATACTTGAACAAAAGTGTAAATATGCAGCTACTTAAATCAAACAAAAGATGAAGTGCTGAGCATGAAGTTATTATCTCTGTTTTCCATCTAATTATAGAAATAAAATTTAAACTACTGCACTCAAAACCAAAAAATGCAAACTAATGAAAGCAAAATCAAATTACTTCACTTATAATCCGATAACTCGCCAATTAACTTCTAGGGTTAAGCCATGGCACTAGAGATAGCGTCAAATAACATGAAGAACTTGATATCTAAATTTCCTACTTGCAGATTAATGAAAGTAAAATCAAATTACTTCACTTATAATCCGATAGCTCGCCAATTAACTTCTCGGGTTAAGCCATGGCACTGGAGATAATGTCAAATAACATGAAGAACTTGATATCTAAATTTCCTACTTGCAGATTAATGAAAAAAAAAACAAATTAATTCACTTAAAATCCGATAGCTCGCCAATTAACTTCTCGGGTTAAGCCATGGCACCGGAGATAACGTCAAATAACATGAAGAACTTGATATCTAAATTTCCTACTTGCAGATTAATGAAAGCAAAATCAAATTACTTTACTTATAATCCGATAGCTCACCAATTAACTTCTCGAGTTAAGCCATGGCACCGTACATAACGTCAAATAACATGAAAAACTTGATATCTAACTAGCTAATAGCAGCAAACAAATCTCACTGAAATCAAAGCATAACAACTGAAATTCAAAAGCTAAAAAGTTCAACAGAGAAGAAAATCTCAGATCACTACTTGATGCAAAGATTATATTAAAAAGCTCGAGCTCAACCTATCCTGAAACCACTGATCAGTATTAGTGAAAAATATAACAATGCTACAAAATCATGTAAAGGAATAAAAATGATTAATACCATAAACGAATTATGAGAAATTTACAATGGAAATAAGAGAAAACATGCATGGAAACTATACAAAAACGAAAAACAAAACCTCAGCCAGTAGGGGCCCTCTGCGCAGCCTTTGGTTAGTACGTTGTCACATCAAAATCACGCTTTAAACAGCCATAAGAAACAAAGTTTTTGTATTACAAAACAGAGAATATGTCTTCTCGTTACAGCAGCAAGATTAACGCTACACCAACAGCATCAAAGCTAACATCAAGTCTAACTACTTGTGTTTGCAAACACTTTATTTATAGAGGAAAATAGATAATTGTTGTTTGGAGAAGAATCTTCAGCAAAGGACACATAAACAGGATAGAATATGTGAGTTTAGCTTCTTGGTTGCCATAAACATTAAATCTACGAAAGGTGGGTGTTAGATTGCATCATGGAGACGGCCTGCAGCTAGAAAAAGTGGCTCCATGAACTCAGGAACGGTCTCGGACTTATTTCACATGCTGGAACAGAGACCTAATGGACGTAGGACTCTTTGTTGGCTGTCCTTTGATCGATGCCTTTCTTTACGAATTTGGCTAAACAAATAGGACCTTGTCCATGTGTAGAACATTTTTGAGCTACCCACGTGTCTCGTTTCCCTTGCCGACACCTGTAACCTATAGAACAATGAAAGCAGCTATGTGGAATTACAAGTCAACTATGGAAAGTGGCTACATTTCGTAGCTAATGAAAATAATCTAAATCAAATAGCACACACAAGGATATAGTTTGAAAACCACTTAAATGCTCTCCTAGAATCAATATGTAACAATATTTGACAGCTTATGGGGCACTGATGTGGAAAAATGGAAGAGAAAAGGCTTAGAAAAGTATGTAGAAGAGAGGTAGTTCTAGGGCTCAACATACCCCCATTGTGAAGATGTTGCATGTCCTCATGCAACCAAAACTATGACTATCCTTCCTTCAATTCATCTGCTCTGAGACTTCTGCTAATACATCTAACATTTTCTTCTTCTTCCTTGGTGTCACTGTCATCCTGGGCTTCATCATCAGGCACCTATATTTGAGATTGATAAGGGCTCTGCTCAACTTCCTGTTCTTCTTCTTCAATTTCCTATTTTTCTTGTGCCACAATCCAAGATGTAACATGGTGTTGTCATGGATAATTTTATCCAACTTGCTCTGCTCTTTCAATGTCTCATTTTCCCTTTTGATATGTCTATTCAGGACTTCTAGTTCAAAGACTTCTTGTTTTAATGATTGGCTCACAGTGTCCTAAGCTGTACCAGGCTGAGTAGACGAAGTTCCCTGTTCTGTTTCAGTCTTTTCCAATGATTCAATAAAATCATACATCTGTTGCTCAGTTTGATCAATTTCTGGTGTGGTCTCTCTTAGACTGATTTCAAAATCTGGTTGAGGAAAAGGAGAATGTTGTGGACTAAGGTTAAGAGGAGTAATTTCTAGTGATTGTTCTTTTGTTTCTCCTCCTATATCTATGAAGTGGGCTCCTTTGGTTTGCACTTTCTTCAATTTGCCTTTAAGTCTTGAGCTCCTTCTTACATTCTGTGAGCTAGTATCTCCCTTTTCTAAACTCTGTTTTTCTTTTCTTTTTCCTTTTTCCTTAGCTCACTGGCCCTTAAGATGAACTAGTCTCTTAGAAAGTACATGTTCCTATTCTAAAGAAGGTTCTGGGGTTTGATAAACATCTTCAACATTTCCTTTCCCCTTCTATTTCACTTGTTTTCTGATCTCAGTCAAGGTTTCAGACATCATTTCTTCCTTACTGGTTTCTCTAGTGATACTAGTAGGAGTCTTTTGGATTTCTACGTTTGTTCTTCTTCTCCTACTTTTTCTTGTTGAGCTTCCCTCAGGTGTTTCAGGTGGGTCCTGGAAGAAATTTCTAATTAAGAATTGTTCCCATGTGTCCTTTCTTTTCTTCAATTGATTTTCAACCAAAATTTTAACAAGTTCGTGATGATAAAGATGAGGCTCCACATCATCTAGATTTTTCTGTACAGTGGTGGACATCTTTTTCAAACTACTTAACAAGAAATAAGGCAGATTGATGGTCTAACTGTCTAGAAAATTCATTAATAACCTTATATGGTACATGTACATAGACCCATCCCTTCCTTCACACGTAATGAATTTTTGGATTATCAACAACAGACTGGTCCATTTGTCCTTTAGGGCTGAAACGGGAATTCCACGTTTAAAAATGGATATATCCATACCTGGGTTACGCAAAATGATCCTCCAGGCCTTTTCATCGAAATCTTTATTTTTGAACCATCATTCTCCTTCCTGTGGGAGCTCTGTTGCTGCTGCAATGGATGCCTCTATCCCCGAGAATTTCATATCCCCAATCTCGACTTCCACACCGTTGAAGGACCTTGCAAATGTTTTCGTGACTTCTTTATTATGACCCCTGAACTTCCAAATAAAATGCAACCACCTTTCTTTTCTTAACATGCTCTTTAGTTGTGGATAGCCCTCCATAAATATGGCTCCATCCGGATCTATTCTTACTAGAAGACCCATTCCTCCTCTTTGCGTCGAAAATACCTCTGTAAGTGATGGTTTAACGGAGGCAGGACAGTGATATGAGCGAAGAATGGAAGAAGGGTTGCGGAGAAAAATAGTGGTTATAATGCGGGAAGAATACGGAGCATGCAATGAGAACAGGTTCATGAAACAGAGGCCTGTAAACAAACCCTGAACTGGTAATCGTAAACTCGGTGTGAGAGTATGGAGATAGCGTGAGACTGGTAGAATTTTGAAATAAAAGGCTACGAAATGGACGTTGGCAAATTCATAAAATGACTGCGGAGTGGTGCATCAGAGGAGGAGAGATGTGGTCAATTGGCTTACGTCTTCCTGATTAACGGGTTCAACAGGTGTTATGCGGACGTACAACGGAGTATGAGTTAAATTCGGAAGAGTATTATGAGGCCGTTGGAATTTGATGCGGAGGTCGTGGTGAAGTTATGCAGAGGTCATGGAGGAGTTAAGGCGGCTATCAAATCAATCATTACACATTATGGAATTTGTGATTTTACAACTATACAGATTATGTGTTTAAAATGCTATTTGAAATTGATTTTGCTCATACCTTAGAATCTTACCACTTCCGTTCGCTAACTTTTGATTGGCTGCCTTTTGTAGGTGTTTTTTGAGGTGCTGACATCTTCAAAAGATTTTCCTCTTCCATACCTACATCTGACTTTCATCATTATTTAGCTTATTACCTGGCTATCATTGCAGAGTAACAGAGGATTAGCTACGAAATCAACAATCAGTTGCGGAATCAGTATTCAGCTGCGGAAACTAACATAGTGAATAACACATGACTTGGTGAAATGAATGGAGATAGATGGAAATGACAGATGATTGAATGAATGATATACGGAAAGTTGAACATGAAAGAAATTTTTATTGGTGGAATGTGGCGGCGGGATGGAATGAAAATGTAATGACATGAAATGACATGAAATGAAACAACTATGAGAGAAATGAGAGAGATTTTTTTTTGGAAAATATAGGGCGTTAGAAGCTTCTGATTTTCGCCCCATATTTTCTGTATAAGACTGCCAATCAATGATTGGTTTTCAACCTTATAAAAAAAAAATATTTTTTTTTATTTTTTTATGATGATGAAAAGAACAAAGACTAGGCTAGTGGAGAAGAAGGATTCTTCTGCACCAGCCTCATCGTAGAATTATCCTGAAATATTTTGATAAACTCCTCCTTTGAGAGTGGCTTATGATAGATCTTCAATCTGTGACCATTCACAATGAGAGGAGTTTTATACTCACCAATTATTTTGATTCTTACTGCTCCATTGCTAAAAACTTTTTCAATTTCATATGGCCCAAGCCAATGAGTCTGAAATTTACCTTGAAAATCTTTGAACTTGGAATCAAATAGCAATGCCCATTCTCCTTCTTGAAACTTTTTCTCCTTGATGTCCTTGTCATGCCATTTAGCTCTTTGATGTTGAACTAGATCAGTTCTTTGAATTGCTTCTTGTCGATCTCATCTAGCTCATTCAATTGCTCCATTCTATGCTTTTGGGCTTCTGATAGATTCATTCCCAATTGAACTGCCATCTTGAAGGTCCTAATTTGGAACTCAATGGGGAGCAGAACTTCTTTCCCATAAACAAGTTCATAGGGAGAATGTCATGTTGTGCTCCTCCATGTGGTTCTATAGGCCCACAAGGCTTCAGGAAGCCTTTCTACCCAATCTCTTCTGTGTAGATGAACAGTCTTAGTAATGATGCCTTCAATTGCTTTGTTTGTGGACTCCACTTGACCATTTTCTTGTGGATGGTAAGGAGTGGATTTTTTGTGCTTGACCTTGTACTCTTCCATCAGCTTCTCCATTAGTTTGGATGTGAATTGACCTCCCTGATCTGTCACAATTTCTCTTGGAACACCAAAGCGAGTAAAAAAATCCTCATAAAGAAAACTAAAAACTAAATTTTCAGTAGCAGAAAATAATGCTTTGGCTTCCACCCATTTAGTGACATAATCAGTACATACCAATATATACTTTTTCTGTTTAGATAGAGGGTTAATAGGTCCAATAAAGTCTAAAGCCCATTTTTCAAAGGGTTCGATGAGTACCTGAGGTTGTAATGGCATCTCATTTGAGGGGGTAGGTTCCCCTACCCTTTGGCAGCTGTCACACCTTTTGACATATTGTTTTGCATCTTTGAAGAGGGACGGCCAATAGTATCCTAAAGAAAGGATTTTATAGGTTGTCCTCTTGTCAGCAAAGTGTCCACCGCATGGTTCATCATGACATGCTTTGAGAATATCAGGCATTTCATATTCCCTTACACATCTTCTGGTCACTAAGTCTGGCCCTGTTTTAAACAATTCGTTAGAAATCCATGAATATCTTGAACTCTCCTGAATAATCTTTCTTCTTTCACTAGGAAATAAATGTGGAGGTAGTTTTCCTATAACCAAATAGTTAGCCATATCTGCAAACTAAGGATTCTTAGTGGTTATTCCAAATAAGTATTCATCAGGAAACTTATCCTCTACAGGTGAATCTTCTTTGATATTCTGAATCCTAGACAAGAAATTAGCTACTGTGTTTTGTTTCCCTGGTCTATCTAGCATAGTAATGTTGAATTCCTGCAAAAGTAGGAGCCACCTTGTAACTCTGCCATTAGTAACAGGTTTGTTCATTAGATATCTAATTGCAGAATGATCAGTATGAATAAAAGTTTCATAGCTAGTTATATAATGTCTGAACTTATTAATTGCATGAACAACAGCGAAGAACTCTTTTTCGTCACAGTATAATTCAACTCAGTGGGAGTCAAATTTTTACTGGTATAGTAAATAGCATAAGTAACCAAGTATTTTTGTCCCAACACAGCTCCTAGAGTTGTATTTGAAGCATCTGTAGAAATATGGAAAGGAAATTTCCAATTTGGTCCTCTCACGATAGGTGCTTCAGATATTCTTGTTTTCAAAGCTTCAAATGTTGATTGGCAATCAGGACTCCATTTGAATTCGCAGTGTTTTGTAAGTAGTTTGAAGAGTGGAGATGCTATTTTGGTAAAGTTTTCTATAAATCTCCTATAATACCCAGTAAATCCTAGAAAACTTCTAACATCTTTTTGACAATTTGGAATAGGTAACTTGGAGATGACTTCAACTTTTGATCTATCAACTTTAATCCCATCCCCTGAAATATGATGTCCCAAAACAATACCTTCAGTAAACATCATAAATCATTTTTCATGGCTTAATGAAAGGTTTGTTTCTTTACATCTTATTCGGACTTTTTCCAAATTTTCTAAGGCCTCTTCAAATGTATTACCATAAACTGTAAAATCATCCATATACACCTCTACACAATCATGGATTAGATCAGAAAAAATTCCTAGTACTGCTCTTTGGAATGTTGCGGGTGCATTGCATAATCCAAAAGGAAGCACTCGATAGGCAAAAGCTCCCCATGGACAAGTAAATGTGGTTTTATCCTGATCTTCAGGTGCCACCTGTATTTGATTATAACCACTATAACTATCCAGAAATGAAAAGTACATTTTGCCTGTTAATGTATCTAATACTTGATCGATAAAGGGCAAAGGAAAGTGATCCTTCAAAGTTGATTTAATCAATTCCCTGTAATCAATGCACACCCTCCATTTACCATTCTTTTTAGGTACTATAACTAAGGGAGAAACCCATTAGCTATCTGAAATTGGGTAAATGAAGTTTACATTGAGTAGTTTTTGGAGCTCTTCTTTTCCAATCTCCCTAAGATTTGGATTCATCCTTCTCTGAGGTTGTCTAATTGGTCTACTGTTTTCCTCGATATAGATATGATGGATGCAAGTCTTAGGGTCAATATCTTTCATATCAGTATACTCCCATGCAAATGCAGCAGAATGTTTTTGCAAGATTTTGGTTAGCTCTTCTTGTTGTAACTGTTAGCACTCAGATTTTCCTTGAAGTTGTTGGGAAGAGGAAAGGGGTCCGAGGTAACCACAAACCAGCTTTTAGATACATAATCTAGCCAATCTGTATCCAGAGAGGGCTTTCTCTTTAAGTTTTAGCTTTGTTTTGAAAGATATTAAGCTAGTTGTGAAGTTTAGGAGTTTTGTTTGAGTTTGGGTGGTGAGATTCAATAGCAGAGGGGTAGGACTGACTAGTTTAGGCCATTGGGCTAATGGAGTCAAAGAAAATGGCTTAACTGGATTAAGTTTCTTAACAAATGATGGTTTCACAGGGTAAGATGGTCAAACAGGGAACAAATAAAGACTTAGAATAAATGGAATGGTTTCGAAATGGGTGAAGGGCAGTTAAGAATCCTTCAAACTATTTGAAAAGGGAACTTGAATGATTACTAATAAAGAGCAGTTAAGTATTCTTTAATAAATAATCAAAGTGAACGAACTAGAAAACAGGAGCAATTAAGATTTCACTGTTTATCCTAATTCAGAAGAAAACATAGAGAAAAATAACGATTGAAAACAAAGTTCAATCAAGCATATTCCGAATTACTCTTTTTCATTTATCATTCATATATGAAACATAGCTGATATAAGAAACAAGGAAAACTTTAAAACACAAGGTATAGAGAACTTATTGATCCAGTGTTTGATTCGAGAAATCTGTGGAAAGTCCTTTGCATCAATTCTTTATCCAATAAGCCATACAAAAGTTGGTCCACCAGCACTTTATTCCAAAATAATCAATATTACAGCAATGTCTAAGAATCCACACTCAATACTCCAATTGAGGGAGTATTTATACAAAAAATTTACAAAAAAACATCTCATAACAAAATCATATATAAACTGGGATGACTAATCATATCTATCAAGAAAATAGGGCCAGAAGACCTCATAGATGACAGATAAGGCAATCGAATGGTTTGTTGGTCCCTATTCTTGAGAATGTGCTGGAGTTAGGCCCTATGATTTGGCCTCTTGTTGTCCTTGGTGTAATTATGTGTTGGTTGCTCTGTTTTGATCTTCCTACTGATACACTTTACCTACATCTAATACTCTTTACCTATTGATCCCTTTTCATCCTCTTTTACCCTTTTGATTGGAGTAAAAATCAGAATTTACCTTTTTACCACAGATAAATTACAAAATTTCAAGCATTTATTCCCACCATTTTGGCTGTGGTATTCTCGTTTTCTGAAGCTTTCTAAGAGTTTCATCTGTCTCTGTGTATCTGAAGAATGTGGGCTGAATTGGGAACAAGTGTTTCAGCTCATGCTCGACATAGAATAAGTTCTCTAAGCTGTCATAGAGAACTCGGCCTATGGGGAGTGCTTTCATTCCTGATGCACTTGTTGGTGAACTAGCTTGATTGCCTGCATATTTATTCAATTTATCTACATAATCTCTATGATTCATTAATCTGTCATTAATTACTAAAAGACTTGGTAGCCCTTTATTTTGCAAAATGGCAAAACTTCTCCATGAAAGCATTAATCTCCACCAGCATATCATGACATCTTCTTTCCAAATTTTGCATCAAAGTTTTCTTAGTTAGCACCCTTTTGATTTCCAAAATGGCTTATGTTCTATCTATGATGCTAAGTGCTTGTAGCTGTTCACTATTCTTGGTATTCAAAAAATGTATGAGTATGTTGGCTTCATCAGGCATTTGTCCTAATTGTGCTTTTGTCTTTTGAATTTCTTCCTGTGTTGTCTTCACTAGATTAATCTGCTCAAAAATTACTTGAATAGATGGCCAAACATCATTTATGGATTGAGTGATGTTGGCCCAAAGAATTTTCTTGATTTCTGCCAGAGGCTTGTCAAAAGTGAGATCTTTTTCTAATTTTTTCACTTTATTTTCTAATGATTTCATCTCCCTTGTTTTTTCCACAACGTTTATCTTTGAGAGATCATAGTTTCTTTCCATCTTAGCAAACTGTTCTTTTACCTGTTTTAGCTTTGAAACCTATAATTTCATGTCCTCCATTGACTTTATTAATTCCTTTGTGCTCAAATTGGCGCTGCTGCCCTGTGTTGTTCCTGTTGTTGTTGTACCTATGACCACCTTTGCTGTGGCTGCTGAGATGTTTGGAGCTAGTGTTGTTCCAAGTGTAGAAAGGACTGTTGTTGAGACTATTGGTATTACATCAGGAGGCTGAGAGGTCAACCCTCCCTGCTTGTCCTTCAGTGATTTTTCTAATGCCTGCTCTGTTTCATTCAATCTTTCATTGAGTTTTAAGAGGAGATCCATCATCTCTTCTTCAGATTTTTGCTTTATAACCTCATCAGTCTGTGGATGCCTTGAAGGAGGCAGCTTTAGCTATTTCCTCAAGGCAGCAATATCTTCATCCTTATTTTTTATTAATGCTTCTATACCCTTCACATCTTTGGGATCATGTCCCAATCCAATGATGATTTCTTCTAATGACTTTATTCTATTATCTGTAGCCTAAGAGGAGGCTTTTTCTAAGTTTAGCTGGGAATTTGTATTATCCAAAAAAAATTGTAGCCTGTGGGCCATCATTGCCTTACCAGTCAAGGTTGAATAGACCATTTCTCCAGTTTGCTTGTGCAATTCAATCTAATCCAAAGGATGAATATCCTTTGCCAAGACTTCCAAGTTCGTTCTGAGATAATCTGCTGCTAATTGAGGTTGTTGCACCTTTGGCTTGAAGTAGCTCATTATCATCTTGCCTTCTTTAATGTCATAGGCTAACATTAATCTTTGTTGATTTGTGGGGGCCATTTTTAAATATTGATTGTAAATTTGAAGCCTCAATGGATCATTCTTGGCCTTTATTTCTGTGAATGTTTCTTGATATCTAAGGCCTCTTTACCTGGTGTCATGAGGGATGATACTTCTACACTATGTTGTCTTTCTAGCTCTTGCCTCTCTGAGCTAGTGGATGTTCCTCCCAATGGGAAAGTTTGTTGGCTAACTACCCTTTCTTCTCTTTGACTATCTATAGTTTATTCAACTATTTCCTCTTCTGAAAGAGGGTTCAGCCTTTGTCTTTTTGTCCCACGTTGTCCTGAAGGTCCACTGGTTGGGGTAGTAGTTTCCCTGTCCCTCTTTTATTTCTTTCCTCATTCAGAGGGCTCTGTAAACTTGAAGGTCCTTCTACATTGGTTTGAGTTGGAGGAGTTGACATTTGAACCTGTTCTTTGGAAATTTCAGGCTGCGTTGACATTGTAGGATGTTCTGTGGTCTCTACTTCCTTGCCTTTAGATGTTCCTGTGGCTAGTATGTTGATTTCCTGTGAAGGCTGTGGAGAGGTTCCAGCAATGGATGTACCAATTCTTGACCTTTGAGATAGCTCGAATGATACTTGCCCAAAAGAATCCAGGTCAAGGGTTTTCTCAATATCTCTCATAGCATTTTCTATATTGACCTATTCACTAACATCTTCTACTAGGATCCCCTCCCTCCATTCATCCATGTTTGAAAATTGTTCAAATTCTGGGAGCCTGTGATGTATGTATGGTGATAGCTTGTTCTTCATTCTTCTATCACATATAAAGCTATTAGGGTCATATGGCCTCCACCCAAAACTCTTTTGTAACTTTAGATGATCTTCTAAAAAAAATTCTGCTTCTCTCCATGCTTCTCTATCATTGCAAATATAAGGGCATAACTGATTCTTGATTCTAAGCTGAGCTTTCTTTTTGGCATTACAAAAATGAACTAAGTTTGTATGCAAAATCTGTCTGAAGTATTCCAATGCAAATAGTTTCATTGGAACATACTTTGGTAGCTTAAAGGGGCAGAGCTCACACCCATAGATCCTGATTTATGTATGGTTCTTGTATAGGTACAATCACCTATTATGTATTGTTTGGAGAGCTGGAGGATATTCTTTATATCACCACTAATCCTAGGAGGGGAAACTCCTATTAACAAAGTGGTTGCAGGATGCACAAATAGATCAATGAACTCATTGTAGGTATAAGGGGACTCAAGGGATTTATGGAAAATGGGACTCCAAAAGGCAACAGACCTTGGATTTCCTTTGGTGTCAAGTTTCTTTACAAGGAAAGGAAAGTTATCTTACTGATAATATAACATAAGATGATAGATAAATGTGGTGTATTTGAAGACTCCTTCATTGTCCAATCTCAAGAATTGGTCATGAATTTTATTGGCAATATAGGAAGCATAGTCATATTTAACAGCAAGGGGCTATCCAAGAGTAAAAATTGATAATAACACTAGGGTGACCTCATCAACGCATTCACTAGTGTTAAATCCCATAACTAAAGATATCATATCCACTATAAGTCTTCCCATATCTGTGAAGAATGTATGTCCATAAGGGGGTGGGCCTTTAGGCTGATGTTTTTCTAACATGAAGGTCCGACAGAGGCGAATGAGTTCTGATTGTGGCATTTCAGCAGCTTTCTCAAGTAAATATCCCATAGAAAGTGGAGTGAGGGCTTGACAGGGGGAAAATTGCAACATTTCATTGATGGATGCAGTTGTTATGGGGAATAAGACTGTTTGACCTGGAGACATAACAGCTCTTAGGTTAGGATCATAATTGGCACAACATTGATGAATTATATCCAGGAAAACATGGACTAAGGGAAGAAAATACCTGGGAAGGTTGGATTCCCACAGTCCCAGGATGTCTGAGCCATTCAAGTAGTTGTTTCTGGCCTGGAAAAAGGCTTTTAGGTGATTCTGGTCAGTGGTTATGTCCTTTATTGAATTTAGGCTTTTGTGATCCATATCAATTTTGAGAAGAATCTTCGGCGAAAATCACATAGAGATAATTTTGTCGACGCGTTTCGAATCAACCATTGTGGTTCATCGTCAGGACAAGTTGAATGAGCAGATCTTGCTATGCATTATAAATTCGGGTAGAATATCCAAGTAACGACTAGAATAATGATAGCTCGATTTGATCAGGAAACGGCTAGTTAGACCAAAATTTTTATTCAAATCAGTTAATTCGGTTATTAATTTTCTTTTTAAAATAAACGTAAATTGACAATTTTATAAATATATATTAAAATAAGTGAGTTAATATATTATAATCATAAAATAATCGAGTAATTAAAAATAGATATTAGTTAACTATATTTTAAATGAAATATCAGTTAAAAGGAGATTTAAATCTTAAAATAAATTAATTATAAATCAACAAGGTTATATAAATATTAGTTAGTTGTATAAGTTAAAAATAGAATATTCTATAAATAGTTAATTCTATTTTAAAATATAAGCTAAAAGGACATATAAATAAATAAATAAGTTTCATATTCATAGTCAAAGAGTATCCTGATAAAAATATTAGAGAATTACAATATTAATTAATAGTTTATTAAGGGTAAAAATTAGTATATTAATTTTAATTTAATTTAAAAATTAAATAAATAAATAAATGAAAAAATTTTAATTTTAATTTAAAGATCTAAGAGTTTGAATATATATAAAAAAATAAATAGATAGAAATTTTAATTTTAAGAATCAAAGAGCGATGAATATATTCTATAATATTACTATATAATATAGTATAAATAAAAAACTCAAGGGAGAAAACGATTAGGAGGAGAGGGCTCGTTATGTCCTTTATTTGGAAATCTTTATCTGCAAGAGGCAGATAGTCTTGTCCTTATGAGAGGCATTGATCGGTGTGATATTCAAAACAGCGGGGGTTTCCATTTTTAGTTCTTGTGGATTCAAATGGAATTTTTTTTATGTGAGAAAATAGGCCAAACAGCAAGTTTGGAAACTTATATGGCAAACACAGACTGGACTTAGAACTGAATTTGGCCCTTTCTTGTAGAATTTTTAGTAGAAAACCAAAAATTACAAGGTTTCAGTGAAAATTGGATAAATACCTGTAATGGGGGAGTGACCAGTACAATGACAAGTTGGATAACCGATCTCGGGTTGAGTTACTGCAAGTTTCTTGATCAGGTGGCGGTTGGAAAGCTTTAGCAGTTGATTGGGATGTCGATTTGCATGGGAACACAGTTGCCGTATAAAACATTGAAAATGACATTTCATTGGTTTTATCTGCAAAATCTAGGTTGGCGGGGTATTTTTGATTTATTGGGCGAATGACGTAGGCGGGAAATGACGTTTTTTCATTTATGGAGGGCGGTAAGTGGTACAGGATCGCACCGCTTTTGGAGTTAGGCGATATTCAACTAGAGGCTAGCGATTCCATGGATTGCCTGACGCGTGGCAAGGGTATGGTTTGAAAACTGCCTGGTGATCGCGCGTTAAAGCGCGGTCACCGAGGGGGGAGCGATATCAATGACGATCATTTGATGATGGAGACGGGATCGAACGACGGACGGGAAGTGAGGTACGGCAGAACTTTAACTGCGGCGGGCCCAATTTAATTAACAAGTTAATAAATCATATCGGGGTGGTTGTGAATGGCGGGGAGGTTCTTAATTAACCTTAGGGATTACTTAATCCCATTTTGCAGAGTGGGAAGATTAGGTTATTAATGAATCTCAGATTAATCCATTAATCCCTTTTTAATTGTGTTTATGGTTATAATTAACCGGGGCGGGGTATATAATAATTTGGGGTTTTTAGTATATAATTAAATAATACGGGAAAGGGTAAATAGGGCGGGATTTATATAATATAAGTCAAAGATTAATATGATAAATGAAATGAAAGCGCTAAGTTAAAACATTTCGGCTATACATTTAAACTTGGGCTTAAAGTGGAAAAAGGAGTTTTTTAGGTGATATTGTGCATTGTTCCTAAGTAAAATAGGATTTTACTTAGGAAAAAACTTTATGAAATCAAATGAATGGTTTATGGATGATTCTAAGTACTTAGGATTTTTAAATTATTGGGCCGAGGGTCCAGTCCCTCCAAAAGTCAGAGAAATGCTTTGAGCCCCTCCAATTTAGCAAAAGCCTTAGTGCTTAGGGGAAATTAGTGAATAATTATGGAAAATGAGAAGGGGAGTTAATCATTGTGACTTTGCTTTGCTTGTGATGTCTTCAATGTGATGCATGCCTTGGCCTTTCAATGAAAAATGAAAGATTAACACATTTAGAGACATTATTCATCACATGTATCATTCTGCAACATCATCTACCTACCCTGCCTACTTTAACCTAGCATTTTTTCCTTCTTTATTTGGGTGCACTTAGACTGGCAAACCCTTATCAAATCTTCCTTTTCTTTTACATGGCAAGCCTACCTAAGTCTGCATTTATTACATCCAAGGGCTCAGATTACACTGTTGAGCTCTCTTTTATTTACTCTACCTATCTACTTATCTGCCAAGATTACACTGTTTGGTCATATATTTATTCTCTACTTATACAATATGAAATTGAAAATATGAACTAGTCAAGCTTAAACTATTTGACTATTCATGAATTGTGGCATAAGTGACAAGCTACACACAATTGTTTATTACAGAAAATGAAAAAGTAGTGGCATTTAGACTTGCACACTTTCCTGGTCTATTTTGTTTGGGGTTCATTTCTTCTCATTTTTTTGACCATTTTATTCTTTTCACCCTTTGATTTTTCTTTTAGAGTATACCCTCTTTACATTTTTTAAATTTTTTGAAAATATGGAAAACCTTTGCAACAAGAAAAGGTATGAACATATTACAGAGCTCATCAAGTCAATCATGACATATGACACCTATTGGTATAGGAGCATAACACTGGCTCCACTTGGGAATGGCTTTTCTTGGTGGAAAGTCAAGAACAGTAGATCAGATGGCCTCTGAATGACTTTGACTGTATTCTGCAATCTTCTTCTGCTTGTTATTGTATGTATAATAGTGACACTTCTGAAGCTTAGGACCTTCTCTTCGGGCTTCAACTCTAATAAATTACTATCCAATCCAAATTGTGACATTACCAAGGATATAGTATGTACATGTTAAAGTCAGAATACATTAAAACGCTGGATCAAATTAATGTTTCAACATCCAACCATTCACTGGCCCTTCTTCTGTTTCTGTGCCATCCAGGTTCTTCAGATAGTAAGTATTGTTTCCTTGTAAGGCATGGATAATAAAAGGTCCTTTCCATAGGAAGTCAAACTTCCCATGTTTTCCCTTATCCTCTCTCCTGGAATCCCATCTTAAAACTTTGTCTCCAAGGTAGAAACCTTCTGCCTTGGTTCTTTTATCAAATATCTTCTTAAGCTTTTCCTGTAGCACTTGAGATCTTTGATATACTTCCTCTCTGGTCTGCTACAAATGGATCGTCTGGTTAATCCTCCTTTGAATATCATTAAGCTCCACCTGAGCTTCTTGAAGTAATTTCATTACAGGAACTCCTAAAGATGAAGGGAATACAGCCTCCATGCCATAGAATAACTCATAAGGACTAGTTCCAATAGATTTCCTGGTGGTAATTCTGTCTGCCCATAGTGCATTTGTAAGTTTCTTGTGCCAATTTTTCTTATTCTCTTCCAATAATTTTTTAATAATATTAATTAGGCTCTTGTTGGAAGACTCAGCCAGACCATTACCTTAAGGGTAATAGGTTGTGGAATGGCCTAAAGTGATATGGTATTTGTTACAGAAACTTATCATTTTCTTGGATTTGAAGGCAGCAGCATTGTCAGTTATGATTTTATCAGGACAGCCAAATCTAGACAATATGTTGGTTTCTAGGAATCCTATAATCATTGTGTCATTGGCTTGTCTGGAAGGAATGGCTTCTATCCATTTGGTGAAATAGTCTGTGGCAGTGAGAATCCAATGTTGGCCAAAAGAGGGGGATGAATTTCTCCAATGAAGTCCAGGCCCCATTGTTGAAAGGGTTTTTTGGTGGAAATTGGCCTCAGGGGTAAAGGTAATAGTTTTCTCTTGCCTTCAAAAATTTGACATTTATGGCAAGCAGTGAAAAAATTCTTTACATTAGTGAATAAGGTTGGCCAATAAAATCCAGCCCTTAGGATTTTGTCTGCAGTTGATTTCCAGTAAAGGTGTCTGCCACAATCTCCTTCATGAAATTCTTGGAGAACTTTGTCAGCTTCTTCTTTTAATAAACAATTCAATAGAATACCTTCATGATTTTTCCAAAAAAGAGCATTATCTAAAATACAAAACTTTGAAGCTTTCATCTTTAAAAACCTTTTCTTTGTTCTGGAGAACCCTGGAGAAGCCTGCAGGTTTAATAGTACATAAATTATATCAGCATACCAAGGTGAATCTAAGAAGACCTGGCTAATTTGTGGAGTCGTCATCTGTTGCTCATTATCCAATTCATTAATATCCAGGGCTTGACAATTTGTTTCAGCCATAAGCTTGGCCAATCCCTAACCTTTTATAAGCTTTGTAGGTTTTATTTCAATATCATACTCTAATATAGTAGCTATCCATTTATCTCTTTGGCCCTGAATTCCATCCTGGGTTAAGATGTATTTGACAACAGCATTTGGTACATAAGCTATTACATGGGAGTACAATATGTAGACTCTAAAGTCTTTAATAGCTTTTACAAGTGCAAAAGCTTGTTTTCCATGATTTTGTATTTTAATGGTGCATCTCTAAGTGCTTTACTAAAAAAGACTATGGGTTTATCACATCCTTGATCATCCTTTTGTAGTAGAACAGCTGCTATAGTGTGTTCTAATGCAAATGAAAATATTATGAAGTCTTTATCAAACTTTGGACTTGTAAGGACCAGTGTTCTGGTCAAAGCCATTTTGATTTCTTCAAATGCTTGTTTGGCTTCTACAGTCCATTTAATACTTGAATCATTTTTTAACATATGATTAAGCAATCTAATTAATTCATCGAAGTCAGATATGAATCTTCTCAAAAAGTTAATCTTTCCTAGGAAAGCTTGAAATTCTTTGACATTTCTAGGGTGGGGTATTTGCAGAATAGCTTCTATTCTAGCAGGATCAATTCTGATGTCATCTTTGGAAATGATATGGCCCAAGAGTTTACCTTCCTCTAGACCAAACAAGGACTTCTTAGGATTTAAAGAAATACCATATTTTCTGCATTTTAAGAATACTTGTTTCAAATTATCCAAATGTTGCTAATATGATTTAGAAAAAACAATCAAGTCATCTAGATATATAACCGGGAAATCATGAATTTCTTTTGCAAATGCTATGTCCATTTCTCTTTGGAAGGTTGCTCCTGCGTTTTTAAGTCCAAATGGCATTTTGACATACTTGAATGTACCCCATGGTGTTGTAAAAGCAGTTTTTTCTTGGTCATCAAGATGAACCAGAATTTGATTATAGCCTGAGAAACCATCTAAAAGTGAAATACTAGAAGCACCTACTACCCTTTGTAAAATATGATCCATCTTGGGTAAAGGGTAATTTTCCTTCAAAGAAACCTTATTAACATTTCTTAAATCAACACATAATCTGATTTCTCTCGTTTTCTTCCTAGTCGGTACTAGATTAGACACCCACTTTGAAAATCTGATAGGAGAAATTATCCTTGCTTCATACATTCGTTTGATTTCTTTTTCAATTAAGGGAAGCAATACACGGTTAATTCTTCTGAGTTTTTGTTTGAATGGTTTTTTATTTTCCTTCAGAGGTATTGTATGCTGAATTATAGAGGTGTTATATGATTTCAGGTCTTCATAGCTCCAGGCAAAGACATCCTAGAATTCTCTCATTAGTTCAACATATTTGAGTTTTTTGTCAAGGGGCAAAGATTTAGATAACTTTACTATTTTCGGATTTGATAACTTTACTATTTTCGGATTTTCTTCAGTCCCCAAGTTATAGTCCTTGATATCTTGTTTTCATCTTAGGTTTCTTTGGAATATCATTAAAATCAAAAAGATATTCCAAAGGAGTTAATCCTTTGAGCAAATGATTGTCTTTTAAATTGATAACTTCATATTCTCCTTCAATAATCTCATCAATATCCATTTCTTTAAGGTCCTGCATTTCTTTGTTGGTAAACTTTGTCGGATGAAGCATTTGAATTGCACTTTCTACTTAAATTTTTGTTTCTATCTTATTCGTTTGATCAAACTCACTAACTGTATCTACATCTATGTTAATGCTAGAAAATTCCTCATCTAACGTTAAGAAGTTGTTAATCTGCTTATCACTATCAAACACTTGCCAATTCTTCAAATTGTCAGGTATGGCTGGTCTGTGCCTAATCTCAGCTGTGAACTAATGATTAGGTTCAAATGGCAATTTGCAGGTGCTGGCAAACATTGCCAGACTATGAGTTTGCAAGTTATGTTTTCTTGGGATTTTAGCAAGCTTAGTTCCCAGAAATGTATTGAGAATATCTATCATTGTTCCTTTGTAATATCTTAATCTGGGATCATTTGTTAGAAACTTCCCTTTGATCTGTTGAATTATTAAATCAGAATCTCCTAAGACAGATACCCTAATTGCCCCTAATCGTTTGACAAGTTTAAGACCTAGAGACAGAGCTTCATATTCTGCCATATTATTGGTACACCTAAAGTTTAATCTATAGGCATGGCCTTCAGCATGATCATTTTCAAGATTGTGCACCCAAACTCATACTCCTGCTCCTAATTTGTTAACTGAACCATCAAATTCTAAGTGCCAAAGAATTTCATGTCCGTAATTGGTATCAGGAGTCTCAGGAATCTGTTTAATAGGGAGATCTGGTTTCTTACTTCCTTCTAGGGTTAAGCCATGGCACCGGAGATAGCGTCAAATAACATGAAGAACTTGATATCTAAATTTCCTACTTGCAGATTAATGAAAGTAAAATAAAATTACTTCACTTATAATTCGATAGCTCGCCAATTAACTTATCGGGTTAAGCCATGGCACCAGAGATAGCGTCAAATAACATGAAAAAATTGATATCTAAATTTCCTACTTGCAGATTAATGAAAGCAAAATCAAATTACTTCACTTATAATCCGATAGCTCGCCAATTAACTTCTCGGGTTAAGACATGGCACCGGAGATAACGTCAAATAACATGAAGAACCTGATATCTAACTAGCTAATAACAGCAAACAAATCTCACTGAAATCAAGGCTTAACAACTGAAATTCAAAAGCTAAAAAGTTCAGTAGAGAAGCAAATTTCATATCACTACTTGATGCAAAGATTATATTAAAAAGCTCGAGCTCAACCTATCCTGAAACCATTGATCACTATTAGTGAAAAATATAACAATGCTGCAAAATCATGTACAGGAATAAAAACGATTAATACCATAAACAAATTATGAGAAATGTACAGTGGAAATAAGAGAAAACACGCATGGAAAAAACGAAAAACAAAACCTCATCCAGCAGGGGCCCTCTCTGCAGCCTTTGGTTAATACACTGTCACCTCAAAATCACGCTTTAAACAGTCATAAGAAACAGAGTTTTTGTATTGCAAAACAGAGAATATGTCTTCTCGTTACAACAGCAAGACTAATGCTACACCAACAGCATCAAAGCTAATATCAAGACTACTACTTGTGTTTGCAAATTCTTTATTTATAGAGGAAAATAGATAACTGTTGTTTGGAGAAAAATCTTCAGCAGAGGACATGTAAACATGACAGAATTCATGGGTGTAGCTTCTTGGTTGCCATAAACATTAAATCTATGAAAGGTGGGTGTTAGATTACATCATCGAGACGACCTGCAGCTGGCAAAAGTGGCTCCATGAACTCAGAACAGTCTCAGACTTATTTCACGTGCTGGAACAGAGACCTAATGGACGTAGGGCTCTTTGTTGACCATCCTTTGATCAATGCCTTTCTTTAGGAATTCGGCTGAACAAATAGGACCTTGTCCATGTGTAGAACATTTTTGAGTTGTCCACGTGTCTCGTTTCCCTTGCCGACACCTATAACCTATAGAACAATGAAAGCAGCTGCGAAATTGCAAGTAAGCTACGGAAAGTGGCTACATTCCGTAGCTAATGAACAAAATCTAAATCAAATAGCACACACAAGGATATAGTTTGAAAACCACTTAAATGCACTCCTAGAATCAATATGTAACAATCTCTGATAGCTTATGGGGCACTGATGTGGAAAAATGGAAGAGAAAAGGCTTAGAAAAGTATGTAGAAGAGAGGTAGTTCTGAGCTCAACAAATCCGACCTAGTAAGTTTATCGAGCCCTAGGAAGGAGAAACTCGTGTCCATCATGGTGACGAATCCGATGTCGTTCAATAGTTTAATGAGTCCAACAAAGGTGTAACTCAGTATCTTTTTCATGTTTAGATAGTTTTAAAAAGACACGTAAAAATAAAACTCCACAATGGTCCCTTTTCGTACATTGTGTCTCTCGAGCCCGAAAAGGTAGAAAAAAATACTTGAGAGAAACGCTTGACCATTTTAGCCAAGGAGTACCATTTTCGTAAATAGTGCCTCCCAGCCCAAAAAAGGGGTAAAATTATACTGGGCGCATGATGTTTCGCATCCGTTAATGAGTTCGAAACGACAAGGGCTCGGCCATCTTTTAGTTTTTGAAGGGTCGGAAAAGAGCTGAAAGCAGACCCCCCATTTTTATTCTCTTTAACGAGTAAAAAAGGGAAAAATACCTGGCAATATTTTCATATTTTATGTGTCATAAAAGAGCTTAAAGGTGACTCGTCCTGGAGGAATGAGTGGTATAAAGGGTAGCAACTGGTTCTGGTAATGGTGGAACTGCTCAAAACATGTAATGGTCAAGAGGTTGGCTAATAAAACCACTCATCGATGTGGTCCCTCAAGAAAGGGTAAAACAACCAAGTGAAAGTGTATGATCGGCAAAGCAGATAGTGACGATGGAAGGAGAAAAAACAAGGCTCATCTGATGGAAGAGGCTAATAAAATGGCAATCACGAGGGTTAAAATGGATATGGGTTCATTTTTACACAAGCTTGAACCATAAAAAACTATGCTTGAATTCAATTTCATGTTTACACAAGCTTGAAACGAAAAACTATGCTTGAGATTGGTTTACATGCCCTTAACATGATGAAAGGGAGAGTCTCTTGTAACTAGATGGAAGTCACAGTGGTGAAGCAGGACGGTTATCCAACACCTTTTTGGCTTCGTCCAGATAGGGACAAAGGTGAATGGGGTGATTCCCTTCACATAACCTACAGGGAAACTTAACTTTACCACTAGGTGCATGCCCCCCAAGCTTCATTACATTCACCTAAGTAGACTACTTGTGGCTATCAGGTGGATGGAATGAAGGTTCATTGATGAGATCAAGTGAAAGACTCGACTGGGATTTTACGAGATCTAATCAAAGACTCGAATTGGAAATTTTCTCCATAGGACCTTGTTGCATTTTTTTAATGAGCTTGACACAAGACAAGGAACTCTACTTAGATTCCTCATGGGCCTGTTTCATTTTTTAACGAGGTTGACACAGTAAAAGAACTATCCTCATATCCTTGGTTTCATTTTTTAATGAGGTTGACACAAGAAAAGAATTGTCCTCATCACCCCTTGTTTCATTTTTTAACGAGGTTGACACAAGACCAGGAACTATCCTCATGACCCCTGTTCATGGACCATACAAGAACATGTCTCCAAAGAGATCCTCACTAGATGGAAGAACCACGCTCTGGGAAGAATACATGTCATTTCGTACCATAGACAGATCAGGTTCCAATTCCCCTAGTACATAATGTACAATCCCATCTATGTAATCATCATCAGATGCAGAGACGGAAGGGGTAGCCACATAATTGACCTGTGGCGGGGAAGGCACTACTTGCAAACAAGAGTCGATAGGGGACGATGGTTGCAAAGGAGATGTCTGGTGACCAATGAACGACAGTTGATCAATAGTCACAATTCTTCCTTCATGCGGAAAACAAACCACACGGAAAAGTGAAGAAATAAGAGCTCCCATGACATACACATAGTCGCATCCAAGGAGGAGATTGAAATCTAACGAACCTTGGACCACCATCACGTCTATATAGATGGTCTTTCCTCCTAAAGTAATAGGGAATTGTGGAAGGATCCCTAAGGGTCGATTGGTTACTCCGTTAAAATCCAACAGATTCTAGGTGACAGGGACAACCTATGGGGAGCCCAAAGCTTCCCAAGTAGTAGAAGACATGATGGTAACAGACGCACCTTCATCTAATATAGTGTCAGGTACTAACATATTATAGGCTTGTACTGTGATCTAGAAAGGCACACAAGATGGGAGGCAGAAAGCAGTCAATGGACCCCAATCGAAAGAGACGACAGAACTACTTGGTGGGGGTATCATATGATTTCCCCCATGCTCTGCAGGAATAGAAGAAGGACTCTCCGGAACAACTGGGACGGGAGGGTCACTCTTCGATTCATGAGAATCTGAAGAGACAAGAAGAACATGAGTAGTAAAATCAGTGCGCTCTTCCAGAACAGAGTGAGCAACTAGTGGCGAAACCAAGTCGACACTCTTTTCGACCAATGGTTGGTCGGGAAAGACACAAGAGAGTCACGCTCACGAAGAGCATAATGGGCAAGAGATGAACCTAAGTCAATCTCTTTACCAACCGGGAGAGGGTTAGAAGAAACCCTCTGATAACCAACAGGGAGTTGGGGTTGAGGAGGTGTAAGGTTTTCCAAAACTTTGGAAGATTTATCCATAAGAGGACAAAGGTGAAGAATATGCTCTCCTTCACATATCCTATAGGGGAATCTAATCTTCCCTTTCTTCTTACCATCGCTAGCCAAGAATGTAGCATCGACATGATCTCTAGAGGTTAATGGGGATGGTCGATCCAGACTTTGAGACCATACCTCTAAGACTCTGGGAGTGCCAGGACAGTCTCGGAGGAGATGGTCACCCTTACACACCCTTACACATCTTGCAAGGGAATCTGACCTTCCGTGGAGGAACAGAAGGTTTGCCTATAGGAGGTGCATTTGGAGTAACAGCCACATGGTCGGCCTCTTGCTTAGTTGACTTCTTCTTCTTCATCTTCTTCTTCTTCTTCGTAGCCTCCTGGTTACTAGATTTGAAAATTTCACTAGGCGAAGTAGAAGAGGAAGGTGAAGAAATAAGGGAAGAAGGCGAGGGGTCAACCTTAGAATCATTGTGATGTGATTCAAATGAAGGAGATGGTGGGGCAGGACTTGGGACACTCGGGATCACTGAGGTTGAAAATAACCAGACAGGTAAACCAATGGTTAACCCAGGTAGGGACAATGTTGCCATATAAGAAGCACCAGCGTTTCCAAAAGAAGGAAAAGGACCAGAATTCCCTTCCAAGGGGAACCCTTGACGAGTGGACTCCAGAAATGTTGCCATTGGAATCAACTCTAAAGAATTACTAAGGAAGATAAATTTTACCAGGAATATTTCGTGGGAAGTTAATTTTAGAACACTGAAACAAAACTTTTCCTTTTCATATTTTAAGAGTCGAGAAAAGGACGAAAGTTGATTCTATCACTTCCAATTGGAAACGAGCTCAAAAGGACAAGTTCTCGAGCGATCTTTTAAGTTTAATGAGTCAAAAAGATCAAATGACTCCTATGGAACTCTAAGAAAAAGGTTTACGAGACAAATCGTAAAACTGCATATACACCTTGGTAGTAAAATGAAAGAGAAATGACCAAGGACTTCCCGTACGCAGCTAATCTTCCCAAATGTTTTTTTTATCGTGTTACGATTCGTAAGGTGGCAGACTCGGCTTCCTATGGACAGCAGGATTGCAACCTATTTGGGTCTCCCATCATATACACGACGGTATAGGGAGCACAAGTCTGTACTAGCACTTATCGAATCACAAAAGGAGGAATCACCCAACTTTAGTGAAAACAACAGCCACTAGGTTTAAAGACGTCAAAACACGTCTCTAACCTAGACCTCTAAATATATGAGCATTAAGTTCCAATGAGTTTTTAGATTAATTCGATAAATTTTAGTAGTTTATCTTGACTTAGATCTCAGTTTCAAGCCCTACCGAATGTATCTTCAAAAACTCCTAGAATGCAACTAAATGAGTAAAGAAACCATTTCTTTTCAATGAAGAACTAACTAAAGAAAAGTGAGAGGTTCACTTCAAAGAAATCAAAGCAATAAGCAAGCAAATGCAAGAATGGTACTTTTCATTATTTCGCAAGCAAACTAATCAAGAGGAAAGAGAAATGCTTCTATCTTTCACTAACTTGCAAGTAATCTAATTAAAAAAATGAAAAATACATCCTTTGCTTTCCAACTTCTAAATGTCAAGAATTTACTAATGCAAAAGATTGTTCTCATTTCCTAATGAAAAATGAATGCGATATTTGTTTTTTTGAATAGATGACAAGCAACCAAATGCAAAACTCAAAACAATGCTAGTTTTAAGTCCTTTTCAAATGAAATCATTCAATAAGTAAAGAGAAACATTCCACTCAAAAACTAATCAAAGACTTAAAACAAAGAATATGTTTCTTTTTGCAAAAACTTGAAAGCTTTCTAATTGACCGGGAAGCAATGTGATCTATGCCAAAGTGATGGAAGGAAACCAAACAAACAAGACTTGAAAGTTTTGATAACCAAACTTCACATACTGATCAGGAAGATGAAAAAATACTCAATAACGAAAAGCCTCAAACAAAGCAAGGGATCACTACAAACACAGCTCAAAGGTCCAAACGAACAAGCAACCCAAGAAAAAGCTAATGCTTCAAGAAACCCTAAGGTGAACAGGTCACACAGTTCAAAAGGAGAAATCTCAAGGGAATGAAACCAAGAGTCAAATATTCCAGCAAACAACAATTTGACACATAATAAATAGGCAGAAGACAAGCTTAGAAGGATAGGAAATACTGGCCAATCAGCAAACAGAACTTCAAAATGAAAACCTATAGAAATCTTCGCGAACGTCAAACTGACAACCTGCGCCGACAATGAAAAGTCACACCCCCTTAACCAGCAATTTGCGACGTCGTTGTAGAAGTACACCAGGAAACAGTGTCGAGCATAACTCAAAGCCCGTCGCGACTGTGAAGCGATTTAATCGCGCCAAACAATAGAAAGTACAACTAATTAAATAAAGCAGACGTGACTATCGTTGTGACTGTCATAAAATAAAAGGCGATGACCCCAAATCAAAAGAAAATTTTAAAAATTCAGTTGAGGAAAGCCCAGACCTATCAGTTATGATAGAGTGAAGACTCCCAGGAGTAGTCAAAAAATACACAATATGGAGAATTCTACCCAAAAAGGAAAGGAGACAATAAACAAGAAAAGCAAAATCAAATCAAGAGACAAAAGACACAGATCCCCAGTATGGTCACCCACTTGTGATGCAGATAAGTTCCCTCTGCAGATAGAGGCAACCCCTCTAGCCCTAGAGTGGGTCTAGTCACAGCAAGAACAATATAAAAGCAAATTCCCTTAGATAGTTAATGTCATGAAGGCCTACCTTCAAATCCTCGTTCGATGAAGTTCTCGTTGTGTTGCTCTAGCTCTCGTTCTAATCACTTTTGTTCCCGAAACAACATACACAAAACAACAACAAACATAATAGAATACAACAAAAACGATCTACTTAAAGGATCAAGTAACTTCAAGCTATCAATATGCAATTTGACATAAGATCTAGCAAATAAATTGTTGATTTGTATTAATATGAACTAAAGTAAAACTTACAACCATGCCTTGACGTTGTAGGTCTCCTTGAAGGGTCCTGTCAGCATGTCTCCGCAAGCATTCACTCATGAATTGTCTCCTAAGAGGATGAATAACTCTCTCTCCTACCCAAAAGGAAAAATTATGATGTTAGAACACTCATACAATCAATACAAATCCACACAAAACTATCCCAGGATAAGTTACATTAGAAGCTACTTCCCAAACTCTACTCAAACTCTCTCCCTCTCTTCCTCTCTCTCTACTCCTAGCAGATCTCAGCTATGAAGGAGGTATTTATAGGAGGAGGATCCTCCATAAAATATGGGAGAAAGAGCTTATCCCTTTGGGAGGTTGCACAAAGGGTGGAACAACCATCCCAAAGGAGAGAGTCAAGCTCATCTAATCCAACAACCAACCCTAGGACTGCCATTCAAAAGCTTCAACAATTTTTTAAAACAAACTCACCAAAAGTAGGTTGTCGCGAGTGAAACACAGGGACAGGGCGACGATGTCGCTAGGCTTAGTTCATTCTTGTCCATCTTTGCGGGTGGAATAATTGATGACCCGCGATGACCCAAAAATAGAGGTTAAAAAGGGTCTGTTTCAGGAGTAATGAACTGAGGTATTCTTCCTGATATGGCAAGGAAGACACTGACACATATTTTGTAACATGACACAAAGCAGATGTTAATAATATGGACCAGCAGTGTCTGGGATCAGGGAATGCGGGGTCGGTGACAAAATATTGTGTAACACTTGTGTCTGTAGGAATGGATTCAATACCACCACAGATTGTTATGACATCAATCTTGGAGAGGTCTAACTTCAACTCACCTTCTCCACGTCCCACGCAGACTACCAAAAAGCCTTTGGGAACCTGAACACACTTGGAAGAATTAATTTCACGGCTCAAGTACATCAAATAATTTTTATCCAACATATAATTTAACATCTTCATAAACAAATTTTCTTGACATACGACATCAAGTATTTTTTCCTCATACTTGACATGTTCATAATGAAATTTTCTGAAAATGAAAATGTCATCTGAGTAGACTATCATGTCTAGAAATGGCTTCAGCGCATTTTTCTTCATATGCGTAAAAGTAGTAGGAGCATGGCAAAGACCGAAAAGCATAACAAGTCATTCAAACAAACCTTGTCTCGTTTTGAATGTCGTCTTCCATATATCTTCTTCAACAACTCTACTTTGATGAAAACCACTTCTTGAATCTCTTTCAAGGAAATTCTTACCATTCTTCTTGGGCACCAAAACAAGAGGTGCACCACACGGTAAAGGAGTAGTTTGAGTGATCCTTTTATTCAACAATCCCTAGATTTGCGTCTTAATTTATGCGCTTTCCATCACTAACATCTTGTACATGCCAATGTTATGAAGAGGACAATCCTGCTACAACTGTATCTCGTGTTGTATTCCTCTCTTGGGAGGTAAACCCTTTGGTTCTTGAAACATTTCATCAGATTGGTTAACAGCATCAACCAAATCATGTTTCAAATTTGAATTACAACCATCAAACTCTCCATAATCAATATCATTTTTGGGTTTGATCACGAGAAGCACAAAATTCTTGCTCGAATTCACCATTATTTTTTAACAAGCGAAAGATTTGTTTTCTTGTTGTGAGCTCTCACAATATATTCTACTTCATTTTTGAATAAACTATATTTACTTTCATGTTGATGGAAGATAGATTTTATGTCATAAAGGTATGGGTTGCCCAAAATAATGCCACGGATATCTAATAGCACAACGTCAAGCTCCACTTCATCTATGAATTTTGTAGTAATTGTGAATTTCAGTTTACACTTTATCATAACCTGTAATTGTGCATTGTCACATACCCATCCAAGTGGATACGGTTTATGATGTGGAACAGTTTCCAGATTTAAACTCTTCACAGTGTTTTCTGAGAGAAGATTGGCTTGAGAGCCTCTATCGAACAACGTATCAATTTTTTTATGTTTCGATATCACCCTTATGTGAAACAGTTCTATTCTCCTCTTTTCATTTGGAGTTTCATTATGTGAGTTTGAAAAACTAGTGTTGGCAATGGATCCCTTTCCTTGAAACCCCATGGCTGTGATTTTTTTTTCATCACTCGATTTGGATCCCAAATCCTCTTCTTGAGTGATTGGAGTTGTCTTTTCTTTTCCTTTGTTGTTGAATTTCTTTGGTTTCATTTCAGGATGAAGCTTCCAATAGTGAGCTTCATCATGACCCTCTCTGGAACAATGCTTACATATTGTTTTCTCTCCTTCCTTTTTAATGGATGCATTTTTCTTTCCCTTGAAACCCTTTCCTTTCTCTTTACCCTCAAATGGATTTTTACTACCTTCTTATGGGGTGTTTTTCCCTCTTGCCTCAAGATGAGTGGCTTGGACACACACATCATCTAGATTATTGGGATTAAACATTAATATAGTACGCCTAATGTAACTGTGTAAACCCCCTATGTACTTCAGCAAAGTGTCCCATGACTGCAAATCTATGCCTAACATCAGAGACCTTTTTCTGAATTCTTGGATGTAATCTTGCACATTTTGACCTTTAAGTTGTCAAAAGTTATGTCAATTCATGATGGCTTTCTGCATATAATCTAGAGGGTAGAATTGTCTTTTAATTGCAGTAATGAAATCATTCCAAGAAATTGAGATCTTACCGTGTTTTTTAATCTCCTATTGGGTCTTTGATTCCCACCATACTAGTGATGCACCCTCCATTCTCAAGGAAGCTAACTGAATCTTTATGTCATCCTCTTGAAATTTTGAATCTTGCAATAGACCTCCAACAGACGAATCCAATTATCAATCTTCTCTACATTCACTTCACCATTTTACATGGGCAACTCGAATTTAAAATCAAGTTTTAAAAAAGGTGATTTACCAGTTCCTTTTGAAGAAGGATGATGAGTACGAGTAAGGGTTGTATTAGTGGAAGAATGTGAAGATGCTTGTGAAGAATAAGATGAAGAATATGGTGGGGGTTTGTCTCCATTCCCATTACCTCCTTTTTCATTACCTCCTCCTAAAGAGCCTTCTCCTTTGGGAGGTTTGGAACTTTCTCCTTGCAATCTGTTATTCCTCTCTTCATAGAGGAACTTCACCATCTCTGTCATATGAAAGAAAGCTTTTCTGAAGTTCTTCTCATCTTCTATCATGTTTGTAGGTTCTCCTTCATGAGACATGATCTATGGAGTATCAACTACAACTTGAGGTTGAACTGGTGTTGGAGATTGTGGCAATCTTGCTCTTCTTCCCCTTAACCCAACTTCAGGGCTTCCAACCAGCTTTCCTTCACCTCTTTTGAGTTTTAACCTTGTCAACATGGCATAAACTTGCAAACAATTAAATCCTTCTTTCACAAAGTAAACAACCTAGTGCTCTAATACTAAATTGATCTGATTTAGAATACTGGCTTGTAGTGCTAAGATCTTCCTCAGTTATAAACAAAATGCTTTCATTGTGTTGAAGGATTCATCAACTTTTTGCAAGTGAAATGAAGAGTTTTAGGTTAATTTTATGAGAAATTCAACATAAATCAGAATCCGTACAACATCATAAACATGTACAAAACATCATCAAAAACACATTACAACAAGCACATGATAAAGGAGTTCACCCCTTATGGGATACGTCTCCTTGGTCCACCTTCCAATGGCTTAGGCCTCTCTATTATGCTCAAATGTATAAAAATATGTGTTTACAATGCTCAAATGCCTCTAAAAGCTCCTCCAATCAGTCTAGAATACTCAAAAATGGCTATCTAGCCTCTTTTTGCATCCAATTTGGTGGAAAACTGCCATAGTTATGACTTCTGACAGTCTTTCCACAATTTCCTCCTCCAAATCTAGCTAACTTCCAGTTAAATTCATTATCTGGAGCTAATTCTGGCAGTTCCGCCGAAATTAGCGATTCTGCCAACTTCCCCGCCTATCTCGCAGTTAAGGTCAAGTGATCACATGGTGGTTAGGTCCGGTAGTTAAGGTGATGGTTCTGGCAGATCCATTGCAAATCGCAATCGATGAAGTCCAATAGATCTTATGGTTTGTGAACGTGGCGAGCGATGTGCGATTATGATATGGCAGACCCGATGGGACATTAAACTGCAACCGATAAACATATCGCATTCAAGATCCTTTCACAAATCACAATTTAGTAGAGTATTGGCGGTCCATATACATATGAGGGACATGTCCTGTTGTGATATGCGATTGTGATATCGCACCACAACCCGAACCTGTTGGGGTAGATTCTATAGCACCTTGTAATATGCGATGTGTGATCGCATCACAACCCTGATCCCACTAGGGGTCAATTCTGTAACACCCCCCTTCGCCGATGTGCAATTGCGATTCTCACATCACACCTTGGCTTGCTCTAGGGCCGATTTGTAACATCGACCTGCCTTCGATATGAAATTTGTGAAATGTGGGGACCAATGGCAGCCTGCCACTTGACGCCTCCTCATTCGCTAAAGGACCTTGTCACATCATCCAATCCTGCCATGTAAGCAAGTCAAATTTGAACTTTAACTTGCTCTAACTTCTATATACGAGCTTGGATTTGAGTGTCGTTTGCACCGTTAGAATCAAAATGACGAGCTATTTGATCTGAAGCTAAGTTTAACAAAATTTTGACACTTTGATTTTTGAGCCTAATTTTGAGCACCTAATCAACAAGCCTAACAACTAGAAGCAAGATCTAACTCATATAAATGGTCATTTAGGAATGATGTTTTACAAACAAATCCTTTTTGTTCAATGGTACTAATTATACCTTTTGGAAAGTTAAGATTAGAACATATTTAATATCCCTTAGAGTAGATGTTTTGGGGCGTAGTTGAGAATGGTTATCAGAAACCCCTACTATTATAGATAAGGATGATAAATTGGACCTTTATTTTAATGCAATTCCATGAATGTTACCCTTAGTGGGCTAGCTAATCAATATTCATAAAAGTAATGCATTGTAATACTGCCAAGGAAATGTTTGGATAAATTAAGAAACATTCATGAAGGTGATGGTAAAGTGAAATTGGCTAAATTACAAGTTTAGAGAATGTATTTTTAATCCTTGAGAATGAATGATGAAGAAGATGTAGCAAAGTTATTTCTTTGAGTTGGTGAAATAGTTAATGTTATGAAGGGTCTTCGTGAAACCATAAAATACTCCACAATTGTCCAAAAAGTGTTGAGGTGTCTACCTGCCAAGTTTTATCCTAAAGTATCAACTATTGAATAAATTCCTAACATCAAAAATCTAACAATGGATCAATTTCTTAGCTCTCTAACAACATATGAAATCATAATTACAAAAGGAAAGTCTACTCCAATAGATGCAACATTTAAAGCTTATAAGAAATCCATAGAAGACTAAGAAGAAGCAAGTTTAGGCTCAGATGAAGAAGAAGCAAATTTTGTAAGAAAAATGAAGAAAGGGATTGGTAAGTATAAAGGCAAACTTCCTTTTAAGTGCCTTAATTATGGAAGAGTAGGGCATTATGCCTCAAAATGTCCATTTAAGAAATAAAATAATAAATCAAAAGTTAAATAAAATAATAAATATAACAAAGTGAAGAATG